>CM060406.1:140336196-140497677 GCA_030545235.1 Helianthus tuberosus | reverse complement strand
AAAAATGTGTGGAATGTTTCATTAACACACATCCTCTACTCATTACACTTTTGTGGCTTCTGTCTTGATCTCTTAGGTAGGGTTTGGTATGGAGGAATGAGGGGTGAAATGGAATGGACCATTACGAGTGAATGAAAAAAAAGTGTGTTTGGTTGGTCGATGGAGTGGAATCGTCCATTCCAAAATGCATTCCATCCGCACCCACTGTTTTTTTTCTATTCCATTCCCACTTCATCCTTCATTAAATACACCACAACCCACCATCGTTGCCACCACCCACCATCACCACCGCCGTCCAACACCGCCGTCTGCCGTCGTCACCCACCTCCGCCGCCACCCACCCACCGCCGCCAGCCAGCTCCGACCACCACCACCTCCCATTGCTGCCACCCGCGACCCACCGATAACACTACCACTGCCACCGCAACCATCGCCACCACCACCTTCGCCACTACCGCCACCGCCCCCACCCGCCAATGCCGTTTCCGCCACCCACCTCTGTCCCCACCACCACCACCTATTGTCATCACTAACACCTCCGATCACCGCCGCCACCCGCCTCCGCCAACGCCGTCGCTGCCACTACCGATCACCGTTGCTACCCACGTCCACCACCGCCACCCACCGTTACCACCTCCGATCATCGCCGCCACTCACCTCCGCCATCTTTGTCAACCACCACCGTCGCCACCCACCCCCACCACCACTGCCTCTACCACCCACCGTCGTCACTGCCGCTACCCAACTCCACCGTCACCCACATCCGCCGCTATTACCACTCACCGCCACCCAGCGCCGCCGGTACAACGACCACCTATCACCACCCACCATCATCGCCCACCACTGACCACCGCCATCCGATTTTATTCCTTCATCTTTTCTTGCCAACCAAACAACCAAAAGTAATGATTCATTCCATTCTCACATTATAACCAAACAAGACATTGAATGGTAATGATCAATTCCATTACCTCATCCATTCCATTACCTCGTCGATTCCATTCCACCGTCCATTCCATTACCCCATACCAAACATACCCTTAGGTCTTTGTCCACGATATTCATTAGTTGCATGTTCGGCATTTGATGTGGTAGAAATTGTGTCACCATCGGTGTTCGCCTCTCCTGTAGAAATAGCACGCTTTGTTTCTTCATTCTCAACAAATAGCTGAGTTGTTACAAAAACACTATAAGTACAAGGAGTAGGATCAAATACAAACTACATTTTGCATACAAACTGTAAGAACCATTTAAAAAGTGTCACGTGGCATCCAACCAATTATAGAGAAATTATAAAATAATATTTTAAATAATATCATTATATTGAATTCCCTAAAAATATGCTAACAAGCAATTAATTCTTTATTTGGATCTTTCTTTTGTTTTCAATGTGCTGATTAAGAAAAGTGTTGATATCATTCAAATATGTGCTAAAATCAATTATCTTGATTAATTTTCATGTGCTATTATAATTCAAAAGTGCTAGTTTTATGTATAGATTTGTTTTGGTATGTGTTAATTTAACTTTTTTAAGTGCTAGGATCTGTTCTTACGATTTGTAGGATAATTATGGTTTGTATCGGAACCAACCCCGTACAAGGAGTACAAAATAATTTGTTTCTAATAGAACTTGTAGACAATATTTAACAAAATATACCGATGTTGTCACAGTAGATGAGACTGATGGAATGCATGGTCCCCATAACACTTCTTCTGCCATTTCCCATTCATCAGTTGTGATCCTTGCAAGAAATTCAGCATCTTTATGAATATAGGAGATCCTTCCATTAACAAATGTTACTTGAATTATATATTCCCAGAATTCCTCAAACTGAGAATTCATTTCTTGATTTCCATGATCATCAATCCATGAGTTGTACCATTTCTCCTACAAGCCAGTCACTCCCATTTGTATCTCGATTATCGTATGGAGTGACATCTAAAATCCCCAATACTTGAATGCATTAAGGGTGTTTTCTAAGGTTACAAAACTGAAATGATTGATCTAATGATTTGTTGGTTACCTCTATGTGTGGAATTTCTTTCA
Source organism: Helianthus tuberosus (assembly GCA_030545235.1). Taxonomy (NCBI): domain Eukaryota; kingdom Viridiplantae; phylum Streptophyta; class Magnoliopsida; order Asterales; family Asteraceae; genus Helianthus; species Helianthus tuberosus. Next base: position 140,495,630 of record CM060406.1, on the reverse strand, counting down.
ATGGCCTATCAGCAAAATAGGCATATAAATCTCTTAGAACAGCCTGCAAGCTGCAATGCACAAATCCATTAAAATTCATGTTTGCATAGAACAAATCTTTTCAATGAATGAGTTGGGCAAAGTGTCATTTACATATGAGTCGGGTCAGATCTACCTAAAAAAACTCTTTATTTCCAATTTCTTTAAAGATGTTAATAAAGAGGGTGTCTAGCCAACTCAGGCCTGCGTCGACCCTGCGCAACAGCGCATGCCGGAGCCTTGTACAGGGAGTTTGCTTTTTTAAAATAATGATTGCCCTAAAAATGATTTCAAAATTATCCTCTTATACAATTATCAACCAAAAAAACTACCATCTACACAACCATTGCATCCACCCCAAAAAAAAGTCACATAACAGTTAAAACAACACCGTTTCACAGATATTCGCACTAATCCCACCGATTCAGTCACATAACAATACAACCACACCTTTTCAATTATAGGGTATATGTATTAAACGGTTACAGACACAATTTCACCACGATTTCAATTGATTGCAATAATTCCGCCCAAGTATAAATATCACTTGAATGAAACTGACACCAATCTTATTGAAAACTTTCCATCTTACTACTAAATATCATTGGTATATTAGTATTATCCAAAAAAAAAAAAATCCTTACGCCAAAGGTACATTTCCTTTGAATGTTTTATCGTTTTCCTCATGATCATATGTTCATCATATCTGCCCTCCCGTTCTTTATTTCCACTTCCAATCACTTAAAAATTTGCATCTAAACCTCAGATGTTTTTGATTAAGTGTTTACGTATGTTGTTTAATATTTCAAATTGTTTCATTATTTCAACTCTCATCATCATCGTAAAGTAAAATCTGTACTTACATGTTTATAACTATGTATCTTTGTTTGAATTTTCTTTTTAACACAACTTTTTCTAAATGTTTTCTTACTTACTGTTCACGCAACCACAGTAACATAATAGAAATTTAGATAATCATTAAATCATATTTTACACCATTTTGGTTTATGGTTTGAATTCAATGGATATTTATAGATTCATTTAGTGTACTTATATGTTCATGCAATGACGGTGAGAATATAGAAATTTATAACATCACTAATTATATATATATATATATATATATAGGGAGAAGCTCATGTGAGAAACACCTTTATTGTAAGAACCGCGAGAACCAATGTGAACACAACTTAAATAGCTAAAAAAACCTAACCCCCACCCCCCCACCCCAAAAACCTAACCCCCCCCCCCAAAAAAAAAAAAAAAACCTAAACACCCACACCCCCCCCCCCCCCCAAGCTAAATGCTAAAAACTAAAACCTAAAAAAAACCTAACCCCACCCCCCAAAGCTAAAATGCTAAAAACAAAACCCCCAAAAAACCTAAAAAAAAATCTAAATTTTTTTTTTTGAATTTTTTAATATTTTTTATGTTAAAATCGCTACTTTTAGAAGCAAAAAAAAAATTTTTAAAAAAATTTAAATTTTTTTTTTTTTTTTGGCTTCGAAAAGTAGCGATTTTTTTATAAAAAATATTAAAATATTCAAAAAAAAATTTTTTGTGTGATTTTTAGCTATTTTTAGGCATTTTTGGTTGTGTTCACATTGGTTCTCGCAATAAGAGGTGGTTCTCGCGTGATCTTCTCCCTATATATATATATATATATCTATATAGGGTAGGGATCCTGTACATTAATCCAGAAGTGTGAGAAACGTATTATAACACTATATAACACCATATAAACACTGTATAACATTATGTAACACCATATAACACTATATAACACTATATAACAAAATATAACACTATACATCTATCATAGACATGCTATTAGACAAAATATAGTGTTATATTTGTTATATAGTGTTACATAGTTTTATATGGTGTTACATAGTGTTACCCGGTGTTTATATGGTGTTATATATAGTGTTATAATACACTTCTCACACTTCTAGATTATATATATATATATAAGTTTTTGGTTTATGGTTTTAATTCAGTGGATTTTTTTTTTTTTGTTTTTGAAACCATAATTTTTTTTTTTATAATTTGGAATAGGAAACCACTGCCCATCGAACCTATAACCGACAATCATTATTTTTTTTTTTTTTATAAATGGTTGTGCCAAATGTTGTTTACATTGATTTGCACCAATAACTGATGCTAGAAATAAATTCTTTTGTGTATACAAAAAATATTCAAATTTCATAATAAAATCTTTAATAATCAACTCCCGCCGCAACGCGCGGGTAGCGTTAAATCGTTTATATTATAAAAAAAATAATGTATTAAAAATACACTTTACAAACCCGTTCGACCCAATTCCTTTTTAGGTTTTTTAACTCCTTTTAGTCATTTGCGGAGGTAAAATTTTGCGGCTGCATTGCTGACCTGGTGAGATACAACTACGACATTTGCACGTTTTCGTTCAAGCTCGATAATAACTGGCTCCAACATGTTATACATACAAAATGCATACTTTGACTTTGCTTAAAATGTCGAACTTGTATTTGCAAAAACTGAATTAATTATTTACTTTCGATATTTTCAACCTTTTTTTTTGTATTTAAAAAATTCAATACCTTTGTATCACATTGAGATACGATTCTCCACGATGATATCGATACCTGAGTTTATCTTTGTTCCTTGACCTTCATAAAATTAAAGAAAAGACCATTTGAATTGACTACTTCATATTAGATATACTCGTATTCACCAGGCATACTCTTCTTTATTTCTTCATAAGTCATACCATCGCATACACCACCATTTATCTCATCAAGTGGATGCCATTGTATCTGTAACATAAAGAGAGTAAGCAAAGTTTATAACGACAAGTAACTAAAGAAGCGACTTATGTGATACAGAAAACTAACCTTCGGGAAGCCAACAATTTGATTTGCAGTCAAAATTGTTTGTTAAATGTGCTTGTCCATATCTAGGTCAAAACACATACCATCATCAACAATTACGTGCAATAAGAGATATATATAATTTAACACATTGCACAAAATTCTTGCAACAAACACAGAAAAAGCAATAAGAGATATATAATCCCACCGATTCAGTCACATAACAATACAACCACACCTTTTCAATTATAGGGTATATGTATTAAACGGTTACAGACACAATTTCACCACGATTTCAATTGATTGCAATAATTCCGCCCAAGTATAAATATCACTTGAATGAAACTGACACCAATCTTATTGAAAACTTTCCATCTTACTACTAAATATCATTGGTATATTAGTATTATCCAAAAAAAAAAAAATCCTTACGCCAAAGGTACATTTCCTTTGAATGTTTTATCGTTTTCCTCATGATCATATGTTCATCATATCTGCCCTCCCGTTCTTTATTTCCACTTCCAATCACTTAAAAAAAAAAAAAAACCTAAACACCCACACCCCCCCCCCCCCCAAGCTAAATGCTAAAAACTAAAACCTAAAAAAAACCTAACCCCACCCCCCAAAGCTAAAATGCTAAAAACAAAACCCCCAAAAAACCTAAAAAAAAATCTAAATTTTTTTTTTTGAATTTTTTAATATTTTTTATGTTAAAATCGCTACTTTTAGAAGCAAAAAAAAAAATTTTAAAAAAATTTAAATTTTTTTTTTTTTTTTTTGGCTTCGAAAAGTAGCGATTTTTTTATAAAAAATATAAAAATATTCAAAAAAAATTTTTTTGTGTGATTTTTAGCTATTTTTAGGCATTTTTGGTTGTGTTCACATTGGTTCTCGCAATAAGAGGTGGTTCTCGCGTGATCTTCTCCCTATATATATATATATATATCTATATAGGGTAGGGATCCTGTACATTAATCCAGAAGTGTGAGAAACGTATTATAACACTATATAACACCATATAAACACTGTATAACATTATGTAACACCATATAACACTATATAACACTATATAACAAAATATAACACTATACATCTATCATAGACATGCTATTAGACAAAATATAGTGTTATATTTGTTATATAGTGTTACATAGTTTTATATGGTGTTACATAGTGTTACCCGGTGTTTATATGGTGTTATATATAGTGTTATAATACACTTCTCACACTTCTAGATTATATATATATATATAAGTTTTTGGTTTATGGTTTTAATTCAGTGGATTTTTTTTTTTTGTTTTTGAAACCATAATTTTTTTTTTTATAATTTGGAATAGGAAACCACTGCCCATCGAACCTATAACCGACAATCATTTTTTTTTTTTTTTTTTATAAATGGTTGTGCCAAATGTTGTTTACATTGATTTGCACCAATAACTGATGCTAGAAATAAATTCTTTTGTGTATACAAAAAATATTCAAATTTCATAATAAAATCTTTAATAATCAACTCCCGCCGCAACGCGCGGGTAGCGTTAAATCGTTTATATTATAAAAAAAATAATGTATTAAAAATACACTTTACAAACCCGTTCGACCCAATTCCTTTTTAGGTTTTTTAACTCCTTTTAGTCATTTGCGGAGGTAAAATTTTGCGGCTGCATTGCTGACCTGGTGAGATACAACTACGACATTTGCACGTTTTCGTTCAAGCTCGATAATAACTGGCTCCAACATGTTATACATACAAAATGCATACTTTGACTTTGCTTAAAATGTCGAACTTGTATTTGCAAAAACTGAATTAATTATTTACTTTCGATATTTTCAACCTTTTTTTTTGTATTTAAAAAATTCAATACCTTTGTATCACATTGAGATACGATTCTCCACGATGATATCGATACCTGAGTTTATCTTTGTTCCTTGACCTTCATAAAATTAAAGAAAAGACCATTTGAATTGACTACTTCATATTAGATATACTCGTATTCACCAGGCATACTCTTCTTTATTTCTTCATAAGTCATACCATCGCATACACCACCATTTATCTCATCAAGTGGATGCCATTGTATCTGTAACATAAAGAGAGTAAGCAAAGTTTATAACGACAAGTAACTAAAGAAGCGACTTATGTGATACAGAAAACTAACCTTCGGGAAGCCAACAATTTGATTTGCAGTCAAAATTGTTTGTTAAATGTGCTTGTCCATATCTAGGTCAAAACACATACCATCATCAACAATTACGTGCAATAAGAGATATATATAATTTAACACATTGCACAAAATTCTTACAGACACAACTTGTTCGTTTTTTGGTCGCTTCTCAACAAAATTAGTAATTTGGCATAAAGCTACCCATTTCCACTATAAAAAAGGTCAAAAGATCATAAAAATGGGTCAAGAACTACAAGTTATGTTAGGACGAATGTGTGTAGGCAAAAAGATTAAATTTCCAGTCATTATTTGTTTTTTATTACAAATATAAACTCTAGTTTTAATAAACTGTTAAAAGAAATTAATAACTTTGGTCATCCTTATAGTAAGCTTACTGGTCTGTTTTTTTTTCTTTTCTTTGCATTTTTACAAGAACAATGGGTTGTTTGTAATAAAAAACACCTACTATAATTTGACATCTAGGGGTTGTGTGGATACGAAATTATTATCTAATATCCAATAATCATAGTCAGATAGCCAACTGTAATATAATGGGCTCTAGTGTTGTTTGAACTTGTAATAATCAGATAATCAGTTGTTGTAAAAACTAATTACTATGGGAACATAATAAACCTTAAGGGAGTGTCATCACCAATTCTTGCTTTCACATTATCACGACTCTCACCCTGCCTGGTAAGCAAAATTGGCAAGGTGTCAAATGCGTCTTCACCTGCAAAAAAGTAATTTTATATTAATGCAAAGTATTAGCTCTAGTATATTATTTAAGATGATGTTAACAGACTCATTGTAACCGTTACTTATAAATTAAAAAAAAAGATAAAACAAAAAAGAAGATAACATAGCTTTGATCACCTACCAAGAATGCACAATTCGCCCGTAAAGATAACCACTGATGTTCACCTGAATAGTGTGTCGCTTAAATGAAAAAAAAAAACAGGGTAAACAGGAAATACTTACTTGTATCTGGCCCCCATGGCCATTAACCATATCAGTCACGTCATTAACAGGCTCATAAATCTAGTCAACATTAGGTAAAAATAATTTTAAATCACAATAATAAAGAATTTATAAATCAGAAACAATTTTTTTTAAAGAATTTACTACCTTCTCATAATTATCAAGCCGACGTTTAAAGTCCTGATACCCAGCTTCAAAATTTGGCCTGTTAAAGAATATATAAAGATGGTCCATATATAAACTTTCAATTGAAAAATAAGATGGTTTTATAAAGTAACCATACTCGTCAGCATAACCGGGACTGTTGAATCTTGAGTCAGATATTTCTTTCAATTATCTGGCGGTCATTACAAACTGCTTCCAAATATATGATCTGTAGCGTTCATTGAACAACAACTATTATTAACAACTTAGAACATTCATATTTTTTAATAACAATTGTCTATATAAAATTGTAAAAATAAAATATAAAAAACAACATAACATAAGAAAGAATGAAAAAGAAAGAAAAAAAGTAAAAGCGAACCGTTCTAAAGTTGTGTCAAGAGACACGCGCCCCTCTTTGTTTGGGTCCAAAAGCATAAACTGAGCCCTTAGACAAACCCATTCATTCTCTTTCAAGCTTTTGATATTGACTTCTGTCACACCCATGTCAAAGGCGGAAGGGCGTAGTGTGACTTGATCGGTTTCCATAGCATACGCTGTATGTAAACAAACTATATGATATAAAACATACACAATGTTCATCCATTCCATAATGTAAAGATACAAGTCATAAGTTGTTTTGTAGCAAAATACGACGTAAGTTTATAAGTTTTACAAACAACACTTGTTCAAAATAAAGTTTTTAAAATAACGAGGTTTTGCAATCCTGTTTTATTAGTCGTTGTATGGTATCATTACACTGTTTGTCTGAATGATTGATAAATGGTTATGTGGGTAGTTAAGGATTAAATGTTAATGTTTAATAACAAGTTAAGTCAGCAAAGAATCTGCCTGCGACGAAACATGGGGGTTTCGTAACAACCTCCCTGTGACGAAACATGGGGGTTTCACCATGAGTGATGTTTCGTCGAGTGAAGAGTTTCGCCAAATGGTTTCGCGGCCCAGTAATGCCCAATGGTTTAATATAAGTTCAGTTGCATGTTAAGGCAAACCCTAAAACATCATTCACCACTTTCGTGTAACTAACGGCGATCTTTCTACGATCAAAGCTTTCTCTTCTCATTCAGGCACCGTTATTCTGTTTCAATTCTCCGGTGAGTGCGAACACTTGTTAATATTCGTTACTTGTTCTAGGTTTTGTACCAACTGTTGATTGTCTAATAGGTTATATCAATCATGGAGATCCTGTTAATGATGTGATATGATATCATGCTAATGATGTGATTATGTGTATGATAATTAATCAATGAATTCGGACTCGTAGGTTAGGGATGCGTAGGGTTATAAATCGGTTGTGATGAAGGGGTTGCCAAGTGGATGAGCAATCTGACTTCTCTACACGATGATCATATGTTAATTACACCTTCCTGAAACAGTAAATGTTTAGGGTTCATGTTTTTTATCTATGATTTCATGTGAATTGTTGTTGATTACTGTTAATGATATGTGGGTAGACAAGCGATTGTTTTGCGTAACTGGTTGTTGTGTTTGAGGTTGAGTCTTGTCAACTGTTGAATATGTCGACAAAACACCCATGCATTTCGTCATCTTCCAGTCGACGAAACCCTAAGGATTCGTCACCCACCTTGATGTTTCGTCATTATAGAGATTCTTCGTTTGAAGGGTCACTCACAAGAGGCTGTGGGTTAGTAGGTGCATGGCAATGAATGATTATATTATTGAAAATCATATTAGTTACTATTAATGATGAATAACTATGAGCTAGGAAACATGATTTGATTGCAATGCATAGCACACTTAACTGTTAGATACTATGACGATACATGCAAGTGAATTGTGGAATTGAATGAGTTTGTGTAACTGCTATGCGATATTCGGTGATCGCTGATTGTATGAACACTATGACTTTTATTTATACGTAAACTTTGCGATTGTGAAACTGATCACGCACACATGAATACCTTAGGCTGTGACTGTTTGAGTGTGCACAAGTAGCTAGTCATACCGAGCAAACCAAGGTGAGTTCACTTCTCTCAAAACAAGCATGTGTCCGGTGGGGACAATCAAACTGGTAAAACTTGTAAACGGATTTTCATAAACCCATATCCTTGTAGGGGATATGAGGCAGTTTTCAAATACCCACATCCTTGTAGGGGATGTGAGGCGGATTTCACAACGCTATCCTTGAAGGGGATATGCATCGGTTTTCAGCAAACGTTATGGTTGGATAATACACTCACTCTCTATCACTTAAGTCCCATCATTACTACCGGTTGTTGCTTGTAGGGCAACGGGGTTATTAGTTGATAGCGCTATTAGGTTTGGCAACCTCACGAACGCTCCTGGATAGGACGGGCGTGAACTAATAACTTTAAATCATGACTAATGTTTGATAGAGCATTGGGGAAGGGCAAAAAGGGCCGTCTGCGGTATCGAGTTATTATCAACATAACAGTCTTAACGATTCTTAAATCACAACATGGTATTAAATGGTTAACACAAACTGTGAACTCACCAGCCTGTCTGATACACTTTTTCTGCATGCTTGCAGGGCCTTAGGTACACGGTTATGGAACTTGTTGTCTGGGAAGCTGGAATGGTCATGGGTCGTGGCACTTTAATGTTGCAATGTTGAACACTTTTATTTAAACAAACTATTATGCTTCCGCTGAACGATTACGTTGGATTTAACTTGTGTTTTGGAATTATTTTGCGAAATGAATGGAATGTTTTATTTAATTATTTAATATTGGTTCAATGTGAATGGTGGCTTGAATCCTGGTACGTCACACGTCCCGCGGTGTCCCCGCATGTGGTATTTTGGGGGTGTGACAGTTTGGTATCAGAGCCACTAGTTATAGTGAACTAGGTTTTAAAACGTTTTCATAAAAACCAGACTATAACTGAACAACTTCGAAAAATCGACCATGACACACAGCTCCAGATTGCAAGGTTCGTCCTCTGTTTACTTTATGCAATACCTGTTTAGTAGTTACACACACACTCACAACTTGCATGAAATGATATATTAGATACTATGGTGATTTGATAGTGTGACACTACTCTTCGACTCTTGTGATTCGTAATCCTGTAATACCTTCTGTTTTGTTACTTGAATGCGGGGGAAACTTTTAGCGCAAGTTAAGAGGCACTGAGATTACCATGCAAATCACCTTATTATTATGGGTGTACACATAATAATAATGTGAGATGCATGTAAGCCCCAGTGAGGCTTAATGAGTGTGAGAAGGGTTCTGCCCTATTGTGTGTAAACTTGGTAGTTTGTAGATTTCAACTTGATACTTGACTTTTACCTCATCTCGACTCTTAAATTTGTTCTCTCTCCTTATATAGAATCATAAGTGGACGAGGTCATGGACGTGGTCACATCGCAATGACCCAAGCTGAGCTGACAAACTTAATCAACACACGTGTGGCTGAGGCTTTGGCAGCCTACCAAGCTTATACGAAATGTGCCAAACACTCTTTAATCTTGCGTCATGTACACAAATCTTACCCCTGTAATGTGTTTTCTTTCGTCCATTAGGTCAGCAAGCGCAAAACCAAAACAATCCACCTGCTTGTACGTTCAAGATGTTAATGGATTGTAAGCCACAGACCTTCAGTGGGACTGAAGGGGCTGTAGGACTCCTGCGATGGTTTGAGAAGGCAGAATCTGTGTTTGCGATGTGTAACTGTCCTGCTGGGGACAGAGTGAAGTATGCTACGGGCACACTCGTGGATGGTGCCCTGACATGGTGGAATGCCCAGGTTCAGATGTTGGGCATCGAGGTGGCAAATGCCACTACTTGGGATGATTTTAAGGAGTTGATAAGGAAGGAGTATTGTCCTCGTGATGAGATTCAGAAACTGGAAAATGAGTATTATGATCTGAAGATGGTGGGATCCGAGATTGAGGCATACGTGAAACGGTCTCATGAGTTGGCTATCATGTGCTCGAACCTGTCCCGACCTCCGCATCGGAGAATAGAACTGTTCATCAAGGGATTAGCTCCATGAGTGAAGGGTTTGGTTACTGCAGCGAACCTCAACAACTTACCTCAGATTGTCCGTTTGGCTCACAAGATCATCGATCAGGAGGTGGAGAGTGGTTCACTACCACCGCGTGTTTCTGCCACTACTGCTGCTGCAACCACAGTTACTACGCCAGCTAGTGATAATAAGCGTAAATGGAACGATACTGACAAAGCAACCAGTGCAAGTCAATCTCAGAAGAAGCCTGACAACAACAACACCCACAGTTTCAGCCAGTCGTCCTCTGTCAACCAGAATCAGAACCACAGCCAGACTTCCGGTTATGCAGGAAAACAGCCGAAGTGCAACAAGTGTGGTTACCATCACTATGTCCAGTGTAGTCGAGCATGTCAAAGGTGTGACAAAATGGGTCACATGGCAAAGGATTGTAGAGCTCCACATCCCAAGCAACAACAGCAGCAGTCTCAGCAACAACAACAGAGGCAACAACCCCAGCAGAATCGGGGTAATCAGAGAGGATGCTATCCGTGTGGCAGTGAATGGCATTTTAAGAGGGATTGCCTGCAACTGAATCAGAATGCCAACAATAACAATGGGGGTAATCGCCAGAACAACAACAATGCTGGAAGCAACAACAATAATGGCAACAATGGGGGCAATGGTGCTAGCGGAAGGGTGTTTACGATCGGTGCTGGTGATGCTAGGAACGATGGCAATGTCGTGACTGGTACGTTTTCTGTGAACAATTTTATTGCTTCTGTGTTATTTGATTCCGGTGCCGATTGGAGTTATGCGTCCCTAGAGTTTAGTCAGTGATTAGGGTTAACTCCAACACCTTTAGAAGTTAAGCACGTGGTAGAATTAGCTAATGGTAAAACGATTGAAGCTTCGCATGTCTTATTTGGGTGTAAACTGGATCTTGAGGGTCAAGTGTTTGATATCAATCTCCTTCCTGTTACCCTGGGTAGTTTTGATATAGTTAGGGCTGTAAACGAACCCAACGTTCAGCGAACAGTTCATGAACCATTCGGCGGGAAGTTCGTTTATGTTTGTTCGTTTAATAAACGAACAAACACGAACAAGGAATTTCGTTCGATTAGTTAAATGAATGAACATGAACAAAGGTCTCGTTCGTTCAATTGTGTTCGTGAACGTTCGGTAAGGTGTTCGTGAACATTCGTTCATTTACGTTCGTTTATGTTCGCATGTTTGTGTTTTAATGAAAGATTTTTGTACTTTCATATGTTTTATCTATACTTTTTATATTATTAAACTTATACTTATTTTATTACCCTAAGAATTAAACTTGGAAAACCCTGTTTCACCTTGTTTATGCACCATATCCGTTTCATTTCTTATTATTTACATAGACGAATACGATCGACCTCCGTTCCACAATAAGGAATTCAAGTTCTAGTGCTAGTCTCTAGGCCATCCACTTTATCCCTCGTCGCATTCGCCAAATTTATTTGTGTTCGTGAACACGCTCATTTCCTTAATGAACGAACACGAACATAAAATCTCGTTCGGTAACTGTTCATGAACCGTTCGTGAACACATTTATTTCCTTAACGAGCGAACACGAACAAGACCTTGTTCGTGTTCGTGTTCGTTCGGTTCGTTTACAACCCTAGATATAGTGGTTGGTATGGATTGGTTGTCTAAACACCAAGCTGAGATTCTGTGTAAGGAGAAGATTGTACGTATTCCTCTCCCTGGTGGAGAGTCATTATCAGTTCAAGGACATCGTAGTGGGATGATGGTTGGTATTATCTCGGCTATGCAAGCACAGAAGTGTCTACGAAAGGGGTATCATGCGATTCTAGCACTAGTTACTGATACTCCATCTGAAGAAAGAAAGATCAAGGATCTGCCAGTTGTACGAGAATTTGCCGATGTGTTTCCCGAGGAACTTCCTGGTTTACCTCCTCTCCGCCAAGTAGAACTTCAGATCGACCTTGCGCCAGGAGTGGCCCCAATTACTCGTGCTCCTTATCGTTTAGCACCTGGAGAGTTGCAGGAGCTGTCTAATCAACTGCAAGAGTTATTGGACAGAGGCTTCGTCCGACCCAGTTCTTCTCCTTGGGGAGCCCCAGTTTTGTTGGTAAAGAAGAAGGACGTGTCCTTTCCCATGTGTATTGATTATCGGGAGCTCAACAAGGTGACTATCAAGAACCGCTATCCGTTGCCACGCATCGACGACTTGTTTGACCAGTTGCAGGGGTCAAGTTTTTATTCGAAGATCGACTTAAGATCGGGCTATCATCAGGTGAGAGTCCGAGAGGAGGATGTTCCAAAAACGGCTTTTCGAACGCGTTATGGACACTATGAGTTTTTAGTTATGCCGTTTGGGTTGACTAATGTGCCATCGGTCTTCATGGATCTCATGAACCGTGTATGCAAACCGTATCTCGACGATTTTGTAATAGTATTCATCGACGACATTTTGATCTACTCGAAGAGAAAGGAAGATCACGAGCGGCACCTGCGTCTTATTTTGGAACTCCTGAGGAAGGAGCAACTTTATGCGAAGTTTTCTAAGTGTGACTTCTGGATTCGGGAGGTACATTTTCTCGGACACATTGTTAATGAATTGGGGATACAAGTGGATCCTGCAAAAGTTGATGCTGTTAGAAATTGGGCGGCACCAAAGAATCCTACGGAGGTGCGACAATTTCTTGGTCTCGTCGGGTATTATCGAAGATTTATTAAGGACCTTTCAAAGATTGCTCAACCTCTTACCTCGCTGACACAGAAGGGTGTTGTGTACTCTTGGGGAACGAAACAAGAGGATGCTTTCCAACTTTTGAAACAGAAACTCTGCAGTGCACCGATTTTGTCTCTACCTGAAGGTACCGAAGATTTCGCGGTATACTGTGATGGATCTATTCAGGGTCTCGGTTGCGTGCTGATGCAACACAAAAAAGTGATAGCTTATGCCTCTCGGCAGTTGAAGGTTCACGAGAGGAATTATACGACACACGACTTGGAGTTGGGAGCCGTTGTATTTGCACTCAAGATCTGGAGGCATTACCTGTACGGTACTAAATGCACTATTTATACCGACCACAGGAGTCTCGAACATATTTTCGACCAGAAGGATTTGAATATGCGACAGCGTCGCTGGGTAGAACTTTTAAACGATTATGATTGTGCGATCAAGTAAGGCCAATGTTGTAGCTGACGCTCTCAGTCGGAAAGAATCGAAACCTAAACGTGTTCGCGCCTTGCAGCTTACCATTCATTCTAACCTACCTGATCAGATTCGTGCTGCACAAACCGAAGCGTTAAAAGAGGAAAACATTGAAGCAGAATACTTAAGGGGCATGGAAAAATAACTTTTAGAGAGATCAGATGGTATTCTCTACTTCATGGAGCGTATATGGATTCCCTTGTTTGGTAACCTTAGAGAACTTGTGATGGATGAAGCGCACAAGTCTCGATACTCTGTTCATCCCGGTTCGGATAAGATGTATCAGGATCTCAAAGTCATGTATTGGTGGCCGAAGATGAAAGCTCACATCGCGACTTATGTGAGTAAGTGTTTGACCTGCTCGAAAGTTAAAGTGTAATACCAGAAACCGTCTGGGTTGCTGCAACAACCAGAAATACCCATGTGGAAATGGGAGCAAATCGCAATGGACTTTTTCACAGGGCTACCAAGAACTCAAAGCGGGAATAATACAATTTGGGTGATCGTTGATCGTCTCACGAAGTCAGCGCACTTTCTAGCAATCAAATAAACAGATAAGTTCTCGCAATTAGCTGCTCTATACCTAAAGGAGGTGGTTTCTAGGCACGGGGTGCCAACTTCCATTATCTCTGACTGTGACCCGCGTTTCATCTCAGATTTGTGGCAGTAAATGCATAAATCATTCGGCTCACGTCTCGATATGAGCACTGCTTATCACCCGCAGACGGATGGTCAAAGTGAGCGAACCATCCAGACACTCGAAGATATGTTACGAGCATGCATGATTGATTTTGGCAAGGGTTGGGAGAAACACTTGCCTTTGATAGAGTTTTCTTACAACAATAGCTACCATACCAGTATTTAGGCAGCTCCATTTGAAGCCTTGTATGGACGAAAGTGTCGTTCACCTCTCTGTTGGGCTGAGGTGGGTGACAGCCAGGTTACAGGTCCGGAACTTGTGTTGGAAACTTCAGAAAAGATTGTGAAGATCAGGAATCGTATGGCGGCAACACGTGATCGTCAGAAAAGCTACGCCGATAAGCGTAAAAACCCTTAGAATTTGAAGCTAATGATCGCGTTATGCTGAAGGTCTCACCCTGGAAGGGTGTGGTGCATTTTGGAAAACGCGGCAAACTTAACCCACGTTATGTTAGGCCATTCAAAATTCTGGAGCGAATTGGTAAAGTGGCATACAAGTTAGAGTTACCTGCTGAGTTAGGTAACGTTCATGATGTGTTTCACGTGTCGCAATTAAAGAAGTGTTTGTCGGATGAAACACTGGTCGTACCGTTTCAAGAGCTGAAAATCGATGACAAGTTGCAGTTTGTTGAAGAACCAATAGAAATTATGGACCGTGAGGTCAAGGTCCGTAAGCACAGCCGTATTCCGATAGTGAGGGTTCGTTGGAACTCAAGACGTGGACCAAAGTTCACGTGGGAACGCGAGGATCAGATGAAGCTCAAGTACCCACATTTGTTCCGAAAGGACAAGACCAAGCCTGGCAAGTCTAAATCTAATGCAACTAGTGAATTTCGGGATGAAATTCCCATTCAAATTGGGGATGATATGGCACCCGCGGAAAATACACCGACATCCTGATTCGACGCCGTGCATTCATGGATTGCTTATCAAATTTCGGGACGAAATTTCCTTCAAGTTGGGGATGATGTGACAACCCGAAATCTCGAGATCTTTTCTTATGTGTTGTTTGCTTTGAAATCCTATTTTATTAGTCGTTGTATGGTATCATTACACTGTTTTGTCTGAATGATTGATAAATGGTTATGTGGGTAGTTAAGGATTAAATGTTAATGTTTAATAACAAGTTAAGTCAGCAAAGAATCTGCCTACGACGAAACATGGGGGTTTCGTAACAACCTCCCTGCGACGAAACATGGGTGTTTCACCATGAGTGGTGTTTCGTCGAGTGGAGAGTTTCGCCAAATGGTTTCGTGGCCCAGTAAGGCCCAATGGTTTAATATAAGTTCAGTTGCATGTTAAGGCAAACCCTAAAACATCATTCACCACTTTCGTGTAACTGACGGCGATCTTTCTACGATCAAAGCTTTCTCTTCTCATTCAGGCACCGTTATTCTGTTTCAATTCTCCGGTGAGTGCGAACACTTGTTAATATTCGTTACTTGTTCTAGGTTTTGTACCAACTATTGATTATCTAATAGGTTATATCAATCATGGAGATCCTGTTAATGATGTGATATGAGATCCTGCTAATGATGTGATTATGTGTTTGATAATTAATCAATGAATTCGGACTCGTAGGTTAGGGATGCGTAGGGTTATAAATCGGTTGTGATGAAGGGGTTGCCAAGTGGATGAGCAATCTTACTTCTCTACACGATGATCATATGTTAATTACTCATTCCTGAAATAGTAAATGTTTAGGGTTCATGTTTTTTATATTTGATTTCATGTGAATTGTTGTTGATTGCTGTTAATGATATGTGGGTAGACAAGCGATTGTTTTGCGTAACTGGTTGTTGTGTTTGAGGTTGAGTCTTGTCAAATGTTGAACATGTCGACGAAACACCCATGCATTTCGTCATCTTCCAGTCGACGAAACCCTAAGGATTCGTCACCCACCTTGATGTTTCGTCATTCTAGAGATTCTTCGTTTGAAGGGTCACTCACAACAGGCTGTGGGTTAGTAGGTGCATGGCAATGAATGATTATATTATTGAAAATCATATTAGTTACTATTAATGATGAATAACTATGAGCTAGGAAACATGATTTGATTGCAATGCATAGCACACTTAACTGTTAGATACTATTACGATACATGCAAGTGAATTGTGGAATTGAATGAGTTTGTGTAACTGCTATGCGATATTCGGTGATCGCTGATTGTATGAACACTATGACTTTTATTTATACATAAACTTTGTGATTGTGAAATTGATCACGCACACGTGAATACCTTAGGCTGTGACTGTTTGAGTGTGCACAAGTAGCTAGTCATACCGAGCAAACCAAGGTGAGTTCACTTCTCTCAAAACAAGCATGCGTCCGGTGGGGACAATCAAACTGGTAAACTTGTAAATGGATTTTCGTAAACCTATATCCTTGTAGGGGATATGAGGCGGTTTTCAAATACCCACATCCTTGTAGGGGATGTGAGGCGGATTTCACAACGCTATCCTTGCAGGGGATATGCGTCGGTTTTCAGCAAACGTTATGGTTGGATAATACACTCAATCTCTATCACTTAAGTCCCATCATTACTACCGGTTGTTGCTTGTAGGGCAACGGGGTTATTAGTTGATAGCGTTATTAGGTTTGGCACCCTCACTGACGCTCCTGGATAGGTCGAGCGTGAACTAATAACTTAAAATCATGACCAATGTTTGATAGAGCATTGGGGAAGGGCAAAAAGGGCCGTCTACAGTATCGAGTTATTATCAACATAACAGTCTTAACGATTCTTAAATCACTACTTGGTATTAAACGGTTAACACAAAGTGTGAACTCACCAGCATGTCTGATATACTTTTTCTGCATGCTTGCAGGGCCTTAGGTACATGGTTATGGAACTTGCTGTCTGGGAAGCTGGAATGGTCATGGGTCGTGGCACTTGGACGCTTCTTAATGTTGCAATGTTGAACACTTTTATTTAAACAAACTATTATGCTTCCGCTGAACGATTACGTTGGATTTAACTTGTGTTTTGGAATTATTTTGCGAAATGAGTGGAATGTTTTATTTAATTATTTAATATTGGTTCAATGTGATTGGTGGCTTGAATCCTGGTACGTCACACGTCCTGCGGTGTCCCCGCATGTGGAATTTTGGGGGTGGATGGGCCTAGCCCAATTAATGTGTTAAAGTTATAAAATGGTTTTTAGCCCATTTTACATGTTAATGGGCTTAGCCCAACTTATTAAATAAATGGCCTTTTACTAGCCCATTATCACACCAAGTATTCTTGTATTTTTTACAAGTGTAATTTATACTTATTCGTATACGTATATACTTGTATATGTGCATACTTGGTGATTTTCGTTTAACACTTTCCGAAATTTTTCGTGTCGAAATATATATATATTTCATGTCTAAAAATGTATTATTTTTAGAGTTCGATGTAGGAGTCGTTACCAAGTATTTTATCGTCGGGAATGCCCGCGTGTCGTCCGTGAAAAGTATCCACCCCGTGTCGTGCCGATACGGTGACCGTTGCCGATAGCAACGCATTTATCTTCTATGACGTTTATTTGATATTTCGCGTCGGTTTTTGGTTATGTATATTATTTGGTCGATATATATATTATTTGTACGGTTCGCCCGAGGTCCGATTGTCCGTTATCCACGTTTCGTGTCAAAGTGTAATATATCTTGTATTTCTTTCCTCATGTATTTTACATTCGTTCGTCGCCATGTTTTTGGAGTTTGTTATGTGTAGTGTATTTTGTATTTAGTTAGTAGAATCCTAACCCTAATACATACACATAGTATACATGTATTTATACACATACACATATAATGGTTGTAAAATATATACATATATTTTTTTGTCCCTAAATTTATATATATATATATATATATATACATACACACACACACACAATAAATAACCTCTTTTTTAACTTATAAAGATATATAAGTTGTTTTATTAAAAACCTTCCTAGTTTAGGACTTAAACCTTTTTGTTAAAACTTTCTTAATGACAATTAAGATCACTAATCACGTTTAACACTGTTAATCACCCCGTTAATTATTCTTTAAATGTGATTAGATCTTTAGAAAATTTCGCCATAGTTCCCCCTAAACTATGGCGTTTTCCACGTCTTAAAAACGTATTAGTTTGACGTTTAAGCCCATAATCACAATCAACTTCAAATCAAGTTCCAAAACACTACTTTTTCAAGTAATATTTTCCACATAATTATCCATATAACCTTTGAACTTTATATATTCTTAATCACATTTTTAATAAGAAAATGATAGCATTTATTAAATCTTTTAACAAGTTTACTAGAAAAATAAATTTAACATACTTTGAATCTTGATCCTCCATTTCAACTACTTTGTTTAACATAATTTTAACACTTTTATAATGTAAATTATGATGTTTAATTTTTTATAACAATTATTTTGGACATAAATCATTTTCAAGTTTAATATAAAGTTCATGTATTATATGGATGATGATCTTGTTAAGATCTAAACATAAAAAAGTTTAGATCATCATTACTAGCCTAATTTACACAAGATTATCTTTGTAAACACCCTACTTTAACATAATCAACATTAACATAAGCATATTCTATCACATATTAACATAACCAACACAATATACATCTTATTTATTAGACTTTTATGGTGAGCTTAGAGTTTTTAAGCTTGGTTTTGTTGTAGGGTTCAAGATGAACATTTTGTACATAATCTACATAATAAATTATGCTAAAAAAATGGGTGTGTAGGGTCTTACAATTTTGCAAAGCTTAGGATGAAGATTAAGGGATGATAAAAGCTCTAAAGTGCTCCTTAATAACCCTCCATGCTTGCAAATCCTTTGGGTGATCTTGTAATGGTATTTTATAGGTTAAAATGGGGTGTTAAATGGATGAAAATGTGTAGATGGAGGTGTTTAGGGGCTGCCGTGAGATGAGGGGAAGAAAGAAAAGGTTTTTGTTTTGTGATATGTTATGAAAACAATAGAAATGGTGGAGATGTTTTGCTTATATTGTTGTACAATCTTTTGGTCAAATAATATCTTGCATACCATACATATAATCATTAAATCTAGGGTGATATGAAAGACGGGATGGCCGATGGGCATGGTGGTATGGTGATGATGTTATTTTTTTCTTTTTAAGCATATAGTGGGAAAGCCCGCGCGTTGCGGCGGATATCCCAACTGATATCATATTCATTTATGACTATATATTATAAATGTTGACTTTTAAGCATGAAGTTTGTTAGTTACAAAACCCAACATGTCACTCTTATCTTACAAAACGAAACATGTGAGTTATGATAAATTAACTTAAAATGCGTAATAATGGTTGGATGAAAGAACAAATATAACATATCACCTAGGACTGAATAAAATTAACTGGAAATCAGTGTCATAAATGAAACTTAAAAGTTAAGGTGTAATTGTTTTGGCCTGCAGTTTGCATGGTTTGTTTCACATGGTTTAACTTTTAAAATTTACAACTCCACGAGGAGTTTGGTTTTGATCACTTGTTATATAAATATATGTTTGAAATATTATTAATTTTATAAATTTATCTGATAATCACAAAATACTGATGAGTAGCACTAATGAAAAATTTTATACATTTATCTTAATTATAGGTTACAAAGGTGCCGAAATCACTAAAATGCTCCTAAAGTGTCTTAAATTTATGGGAAATGCGCAAGTTTACCCCCTCTAAAATAGTTTGGCTCTCTTGTACATGTTGCTTCAAAATGTGTACATAATGTAAAATTACCAAAAGGGTAAAAATCCTAGTTCTCTTAATAAGGTAGTATAGATTATTTATATTTATACATACTATTAAATAATGAAAATTCCAAAGGTTGCATGCCTAACCTTTAATTTAATCAATTAATTCCTTTAATTATTATAAATTTTTTATTTAATTCCTTAATTTAATTCAATTAATGGAAAACATAAGTCGGCATGGATTCCATGGATGAAATGTCTAGATTGCCATCAAAGTGTCTTAAAACTTTGGACAATGTCCAAGTTTCCCCCCTCTAAAATGGCTTGCTTCATTTGTACACGGTGTTTCAAGATTTATACCTATGGCAAAATTATGAAAATGGTAGAAAACCTAGTTCTCTTAATATCGTATTATAGATAAAACATGTGCAAAAATTGTTAAATGGTTAGATATTTTAGTAATTAATTTAGTTAGGGTAATTAGGGTGTTAATGATAGTTTAGGGTATTAAATAAAGTCTAATTAGTTTGCTACTTTAGTGGGTATAGGTTTTGGATGGTAAAAATGCCACTTGTTCGCTCGTCGGTTCGATATCGGGTGTTACATAAGAGGTGTTATATCATACCGGGAGCGATGGTTTAATTTTACCATCAATGCTATGGCGTTTATTTAAGGCATTTGCGGCGGCAAAATATCGCTAACTAGTTCGCTAGATGATTTGTTTAGGCATTTAGATGGCGGAAATATAGTTTGTTCGCCTAACGGCTCGGATGTGTACAAATTGCGGCGTGACACCAGGAGCTTATGTTTCGGGTATCCCCTTGATATCCTCAAGCTTATTTAGGGTGTAAAATATTATTTACAAGTTCTACGGATATTAAAATGATGTATTTTAGTGTTGCGGACAATTTATTTTTGTTACAGTTTTGACGCGGATCGGACACTTTATGTTTAGGTGCATTTTCCGGAAAGTTTAAGTGTTTTAACATATTGTGCCCCTAATTAGGGGTTTTTATTTGTATTCCAACAATCATAGGCTTTCATGCCATTCGTTGCTCGTTCGGAAAATTTTTAGAACTCGCTGGCATGAATAGTGTGTTCCGGTGAATAGTATTTTGAGCATTTCGCCAACATATTTGGACATAGTTTATGGTTTTCTCGCGACGTGGCGATTGTGTTAATATTGTTTGACAATTGTAACCATGTCCTACGATTGCTAGACTTTATACGACCTAATCATGCAATAAGTAAATCGTAATGAACGTAATTAAACGTTAAATCAAGTGTTTAAGTTGTACGAAATTACCATTATTTTTGCCAGTTGTCACAACTTCGATTAAACACAAAAATCACCTAAAATCATGAACTTGATTTCAAACATCAATAACTAACAAAATTAAACATCAAAGTTATATGATGAACGATTACATAGTTGTGAAATGTAATAACAGAGTTTGGAAGAACACACACACGACAAATTGTACAGGTTGGAGGATTTAACTGTCATAGGCATTTCATCGAACAACTTGCGTGCAACATTCAAGACCCCACATTTCGCGCACATAAACACCAACGCATTACGCACAAACAAATTCCATTCCAAACCTGCCTTCACAATAGATTCATGAACCTCCCTCCCAAAACCCAAATTAAAATCTTCACCACAAATTAAAATCAGGTATAGCCCCTTTACCAACCATTTTTCGATACACCCACCTCTAACGTAACCAACAATAACAGCATTACAAGAGAAAGGATGCAGAATATTTGAAGTTTCAGTGACAATGTATGCATCGTTTAAAAGATTTAGACACATATTAGCATCTGGCTAATTTTTGAACCAAAACAAGGGATGTTTTTAGACTGGAAAAAATAGCAAACGCGCGTAGTTGCTTACCTTGTGAGATTGCATTAATCTGTGAACAACACGCAAAGAGAGAAGCTAGTGATTGCAACAATGAATCCGCATCGCGGATGTAGGGTTGTAGAAACACCAGAAGATTCTGAAGCGTATGTGGATTTGTGCGTACCTCATCTATCCGGTGATTAGTTTGTATATGGATGGAAAGAAATCTTTATTTTTAAGGAAGATCGCAAGTGATACTTGAAAAGAAGGAACAGGAGGTTCTCCTCGTAATAATAGGGTTTATCAGTGATGGGAAACGACCATTCCATGAAAATCGGGGGTGTGGATGCTCAACTTGCGCTAACCGTCGGCAAATAGGAGAGAGAACACGTAACTTCCCTCAACCGCTTGTTTTACGGTTATCTTTTAGAGTTTAACATTCATTTTATAGTAAATTACAAAAATCGTCCTTTATATATGTCACTTATTGCAAACTGTGTCCTTTATCTTCAATAATTATAGAAAACGTACTCGATGTTTGCAAACCCTTGCAAGTTATGTCCTTTAGCACTAACTCATTTAATTTTTGGGGTTAAATCTGTGACAACTGTCAAAATTCCAGGTATCCGTACAACTATTAAACCATGATTAGTGCTTAATGGCTGTGCTGAATTTCAATTAATGACTTGAATTACCTTCTGACTATTGCTATGATACATACATGTGCATCACATATTTCAAATGATATATCATTAATGCATACAAACTATATTGATTCAAATGATGCACGAAACACAGTTAGCACAGTTATCAGACAAATCAGGAAAATGCTGACGGAGTTCAGTACATAGACAGACAATGTGTTGAGACACAGAATGAGTCAGAAACCAAGTATTACACTAGTATAGTGTGTAGGAAAGTAAGGATCACAAAACTGCCTTCCTAGAGATAGTTTAAGTGCCGGAAAGTGCCTAAAACTCACATAAACTGCAGAATTCTGCAGAAAATCAGCAAAATCAGCATTTAAACAATCTAATATCATGCAGAAATATGGTTAGATAGTCCTGAATGCTTTCCTAAGTGTCGGGAATAGAAATTGTCATAAAAGGATACATAAAGCACACTAAACTGCATAGTTTAGCACCTTAACGAACCGGTAACTAACCGAACAACCGGACACTACCCGAAACACCAAATTTTCACTAGAAGCATTGTTTTAAAATTACCAAGATAGTTATGGTTCCCGAACATCATAACACATCACATAACAACTAGTAACTAAATCCCTAGAATACTTGAATTTTTACCATGAACTAACTAACTAGTTAAACCTACGCCTATACCCCCCCACCTAGTAATCCGCCCAACAAGGACCCCACCATGAGATTTTTTTTGATTTAATAATGGATCTTGTTTCAATTTAGAAAACATATAAACCAATGGAGAATGAGAGTTAGTGTGTTATAAGTATAACCATAAGGAACATCACCTTCATTTCTCATTCATCACCAACACACCTTCATCTTCTCCTTCCTCCCTTCACCTCTCGGCCGAACACCCACACTCACACCATCATCATCATCATTCATCTTTCATACATTCTACACATATACAAAGGTGTTAGAAGGTGCACAGAGGAGCTTGGAGCTTTCGGAAGCTGAAGGACCTTCACCATTTGCTTTTATCCACTTCATTTCTTCCATTGATCATCCCTAGCCTTGAGCTAGTAGTAAGAACATCATTCTCTTCATTTTACATATTGTTTAAGTGGTTAAAAGATGATACATATTGTTAATCATGATGAACACTAAGAAACAAGAACATGAAACATGAACATAAGCTTAAAATCATAAGAAATCTTGATGTTTATGTGTTATTATGCTTGTTGATTGTTGTTTTTGATGTTGATCATCATATGATCTTGCTAGATGATGATTAAAAACATAATCTAGCAAGATTAGAGGATGAAAATGTTAGAGATTAATGGATCATCCTCACATATGTCATGAACTTGAAAGAATAAATTGTTTTCTTGTTAAGTGATGATTAAAGTAACTGTAAAGTCTTGTAGATCTAAGATTTCAAGGATGATTTTTCAAGAAATCAAGTTAAAATACAAAGTTTACTTAATCTTGGTTCTTAAATAAATCAACCATATTTTTAGAGGTTAAACAAGTGTAGAAACACATGTGTAACAAGAATAATCCAAGAAGAAACATTTTTAGAAAATGTGATTACAAGTTGTAAAGAACTAATTTCTTTAAAAATGATGTTTTTAAAGAAATAACCACACTTTAAATGGTAACTAAGCTTACTAAATACACTAGTAAGTTACCACACATTTTTATAAATTTTCAAGTTCATGAAGTAGTAGGTTATGCTTGTTTTTGGCAAAATGGTAAGTATAGATTGATTTGTTGTTGATTGTGTTGATTTACAAAAGAAAATGATATGCCTTGAAGGCATGAAACCTCCATTTTTAGGGGAAACTATGACAAAATTTTTCTAAAAATTAAATACTTAGAAAAATATTTTTAAACAAGTATTTACAAATATATTTCCAACCATGAATTTTCATGTAAAGTTTGCCATAATTTTTGTTACAAAAATTACAAATATTGGAGGTTGGTTTTTATAAATAAAAATGAATAAATATGTATTTAGGAAATATATATTTAGAAGTCACCATGTGTGTGATTATTTGTATAATAAGTGTATTAGTTATATTATTTTAGGACTTGAAATAATATAACTTAACAAGTTACTAAAAATCACAATCCAAAATATTATCAAAATTCCAAGAATATAAATATACAAATTACACCCAAAATATTGGAGAAACCAAACAAAGGAATATAACTCACAAAATATTCCGGAAATTTTATTCATAAGTATATTTTGGTAAATATTATTTTGGACACCAAAAGAACAAAAATATGATTTTTACAATTATTACAAAAAAATATCATATTTTTTACAAGGAGAAAATATATTATTTTTGGCAAGTAAAAATATATATTTTCTTGAAATTATTAGAAGATGTATTATTTTTGGAAAAAATATATTTTCTCAAATAAACCTGAAATATATTATTTTTGGATGAAAAATGGATTTATATATATTTTCTAAGGTAGACTTAAAAATATATTATTTTTGAGCCTTATGTAAAATTTATAAATATTTTTGCCAAGGGAAAAATTATGAATAATTTTTCTAAGTAATATTTCTCAAAATATATATTTTGGAAATATATATTGATGTATTTTTATTAATATTCCGGAAAAGTTAAGCGTAAGAATACTCAATAAACACAATAAAAATACGTATTTCGTACGTATAAACACACTCTGGAATACGACACCGATACATGGCAAAAATATATAAGAATACAAATACACCCATCCTTGGGAAGGATATACATGTATAAATACATAAAAAAGTGACAAGTTAAAATATATTATTTTAACTATTATTCCAAAACTTAATAAACATAACATAACTTAAAATATTTATGATTTTAACAAATAACCATATAACTTGGAATAATATTGATGACACAAAGAAACGTAACTCAAAGACACTAATTAATACCGAGTGAAGGCACGACCCGCTCGTCCAATAAACCGTAGTACGTTGTATGTAGTCGTGTTGTCACACCCCCAAATTCCACAAGCGGAGTATCACCGCAGGAGGCGTGACATGACCAGGATCAAGCCACCAATCATATTGAACAATGTATTAAAGTAAATATAAACCAACCAACAATATAATTGGTGTCCAAAACAGATTAACCAAGTTCAAGTTATCAGCGGAAGCGTAAAGTCTAAAACCAAAACATAAATTCAAAAGTTCAAATGTTTAACATGGAACTCAACAGTCCATGCCCCACAACGACCTCGACCTCCTGTGCAAGCTCCATGTAAACACCTAACGACCTGCAAGGCATATAGTAATGAATCAACAACAAAGTTGCGTGAGTTCACAGTTGGTTGTCCTTTTTAATGATGTTCCAAAAACCATAAGTTACTTCGAAAACCATGAGTTAACCAATTCCTTGTTTCCCAAACCATAACCAGTGGGGGCTACCCCATGTTAACCACTAGACCCGTCACCATATCGACTACTGACTGGAGTCATGTTTATGTGCCCTGCGTCAATGTCTATCATCATTGACTAAGTGCCCAGATCCATCAGTCCATTCCCGTCCTCTGCGGCACGGTGTGAGGCTTGTCAAACCTAATAGCGCTATTAAACTAATGACCCGTTCGCCATTGGCCCGACGATTAAGTCGATATAAAAATGATGGATTTTATGATAGAGTTTTTGTCTAGTAAGTTATATGTTGTCATCCTTCCTACGGAGGATGGAGGTACGTAATCTACCCAAGGAGAATACGCAGGTTTAATGTTGTCATCCTTCCCATGGAGGATGGAGGTACATATTCTACCCAAGGGGAATATGCAGGTTTCATTTTAGTTCCTTAACCCATTCCCAAACCACCGGGAATCCCATGCCTTGTAGAAAGTGTGAACTCACCTTAGGTTAGCTCGGCAGATAAACGAAAAGGTCACTTTAGCTACTTGTGGTTAACCACGTCCTAACATGGTTACCATACAAGTCAGGTCTAGGTTCAAGTAGTGCACGTAAGTTTACACATAAGCTAACAAGTTACGAACACACAACGATCATGACAAACATGTAGAATCATGGCAACTAGTTAACCTACACTTGACATGTTAAACAGTAGCATACAGTCCATGTAAACATAACCCAACTTGTGCGACTCGAGTGATTGGGCTGTTATGGTTGTGCAAGCCCAATCCTCTTGTGCGATCCAAAGGATAAAGCCCAATAAACATCCGGCCCAACCTGTTGTGCATTCAGCACAATCTTGTGCGACTCACAACGGGTAGTGCGACTCAGAAACATACCCGACCCAACTACAATGTAACCCAAAACTCATACGGCCCAACATATTAACAGACACTTATCTTGTGCGATCCAAACACCCTTGTGCGATTCAGTGTAACTTGTGCGATTGGGTTTTGGGTTGTTCGGCCCAACAACATATCATAACTTAGTATATTGTGTGGCCCAACATCTTGTGCGATCAGCACAACCTTGTGCGATTCACAAGATGTTGTGTGCTTATGCTTAAATGAGTTGTACAGTGTGAATAAACAGTTGTACCCTATGCCTTATGCGACTGGCCTTGTGCGATCGGTTTTATGTTTCCTTAAATCATGCAATCAGTTTCACCAATTCCATTTAATTTGCAAGATCCAATTAACAGTTTCCAATCATGCAATAATCGATCAAACTAGGACTTTATCATTTAATTCCTATGAACCCTAATCATATTCGAAGCATAACAACAACGTATAACATTAAACTATCAGATTAAAGCTTTCAAGATCATCATACAATACTTCATGCCAAAACATACGAATCAATTGAACATCTAAACACATCACAACCGATTAACTTATGTTCGATTCAATTACAATATATGTGTGAGCCGATTAACATACTACCACATCTTATTTCATCATTAACAAATTAACATCATAGCTAATCGTTCGTATCAATCTCATGAACACATATCATCAATGATTCTACTAACAAGAACCCTAAGTCATCATACAAGATCATAACAACCACAACATCGATTAACACACAATCATAGGAATTGTAACATCATCAAACATACAATCAATAGTAAAATACTAACCGGTTAGAAGGTAGAACAAGGGTCGATCCGAACAAGAAAGCTTCGAGAGAAGAGGAGATGTTGCCGTCGAGTTCGAGCGAGAGGGAGAGAGATTTAGGGTTTGGTGTGTGTTGTGTAATTTGCAAGTAATGAGGAGTATACACCCTCCTCATGGGGTTATGCGTGTAAAGGGTGGGCCTAACCCATCACAGGCTGCCCTTGGTTTCGAATACAAGGAGTGTGGCCCAAAAGGGCTTGTGCGAGCCAACTTAGGTAATATACATACACGTTTACAATACAATTTCATACACATAACATTCAAATTCATAATATCTCACTAGAATCATCATATCAAGTAATCACATAACGTTCAGAACATGTTACATCAAAGTACGATGAAAGGTTTGAAATACGAGTTGTCACATCATCCCCAAGTTGAAAGAAATTTCGTCCCGAAATTCCGCAGTAGCTTCAGCCTCAGTAGTGGTTTCACTTTTCTCGAACAACTGGGGATACTTATGTTTCATTCGGTCTTCTCGTTCCCCGGTAAACTCTGGGCCACGACGGGAGTTCCAACGAACTCGAACAATGGGTATTCTGGTACGTTTGAGAACCTTAACTTCTCAGTCCCTAATCTCTACTGGTTCCTCGACGAATCGCAACTGATCATCGATAGTGAGTTCCTTGAGAGGATCTATGAGGGTCTCATCTGACAGACACTTCTTCAGATTCGACACATGGAATACGTTGTGAACTCCACTGAGTTCTTCAGGTAGATTCAGTCTATAGGCCCCTTGCCAATTCTCTCAGTGATTTCGAAAGGTCCAACATAACGTGGATTTAGCTTGCCTCCCTTGCCAAAACGAACCACACCTTTCCAAGGTGAAACTTTAAGTAGCACTCGATCCCCAACCTGGAACTCGAGCAGTTTCCTGCGCTTATCAGCGTAGCTTTTCTGACGGTCACGAGCCGCCGCCATTTGTTGTCGTATTTGGGCAATCTTTTCCGTCGTGTCGACGACGAGTACTGGGCCAGTGATTTGGCTGTCACCAACTTCTGCCCAGCATAAGGGTAATCGGCATTTCCGTCCATACAACGCCTCGAATGGAGTAGCCTGGATGCTAGTGTGGTAACTGTTGTTATACGAAAATTCTACCAAAGGTAGGTGCCTTTCCCAGCCGTTACCAAAGTCGATTACACATGCTCGAAGCATGTCTTCAAGAGTTTGAATGGTGCGTTCAGACTGCACATCCGTCTGTGGATGATATGCTATGCTCATGTCTAGACGCAAGCCAAAGGATTTGTGCATCGCTTGCCACAAACCAGAGGTAAAATGTGGATCACGATCCGAAATGATGGAGGTTGGCACCCCGTGCCTCGAAACTACTTCCTTCAGGTAGATGTCTGCTAAAGTGGAGAACTTATCCATTTCTTTGATAGCTAGAAAATGTGCAGACTTGGTCAGTCGGTCCACTATCACCCAAATGGTATTGTTTCCTCGTTGAGATCTAGGTAAGCCAGTGACAAAGTCCATGTAAATTTGCTCTTATTTGCATGTTGGGATCTCTGGTTGTTGAAGTAGGCCTGATGGCTTCTGATATTCAACCTTGACCCTAGCATAGGTCAAACATTTACCAACATTGGTCGCTATGTTAGCTTTCATGTGGGGCCACCAGTACGTAGTTTTGAGATCGTGGTACATCTTATCAGAACTAGGATGTACCAAGTAACGAGACTTGTGAGCTTCATCCATCACAAGCTCACGTAGATTACCATAGAATGGAACCCAGATGCGCCCCGCCAAGTAGTAAGCACCGTATTCCTTTAGTTCTAACTGTTTCTCTAATCCTCGTAGGGACTCAGCCTTGATGTTCTCTTCTTTCAATGCTTCGACCTGAGCATCACGAATTTGGGCAGGAAGACTAGAGTGAATGGTAAGTTGTAACGTACATACACACTTAGGCTTGGTTTCCTTTCGACTGAGGGCGTCGGCTACAACATTGGCTTTGCCTGGATGATACTTGATTGCGCATTCATAGTCGTTAAGGAGTTCGACCCACCGACGTTGTCGCATGTTCAACTCCTTCTGATAGAAGATATGCTGGAGACTCTTGTGATAGGTGTAAATGGTGCACTTGGTACCGTACAAGTAATGTCTCCATATCTTAAGAGCAAACACCACCGCTCCCAACTCCAAGTCGTGGGTAGTGTAGTTCTTTTCGTGAACCTTGAGTTGGCGCGATGCGTAAGCAATGACTTTCTCACGTTGCATCAACACACAGCCAAGTCCTTGGATTGACGCGTCACAATAAACCACAAAATCGTCTGTGCCTTCAGGCAACGAGAGAATAGGTGCGCTACAAAGCTTCAACTTCAGCTGCTGAAATGCGGATTCCTGAGCATCACCCCAATGGTAGGTGACACCCTTTTGAGTAAGAATAGTAAGAGGCTACGCAATTTTCGAGAAATCCTTGATAAACTTTCTGTAGTAACCCGCCAAACCCTTTTGAGTAAGAATAGTAAGAGGCTACGGATTTCAGTTGGTGTTCGAGGTGCAGGCCAATTCTTGATCGAGTTAACATTGGATGGATCAACGTGAATCCCATCCTCATTAACTACGTGGCCTAGGAAATGGACTTCATGAAGCCAAAAGTCGCATTTTGAAAACTTAGCGTAAAGCTGCTCTGTTCGAAGAAGTTCCAAAATGAGTCTCAGATGACGCTCGTGTTCCTCCTGACTCTTGGAATAGATCAGGATGTCGTCAATGAAAACAATAACAAACTTATCCAAATAAGGTTTGCACACTCGGTTCATAAGATCCATGAAAACCGCAGGTGCGTTTGTCAACCCAAAAGGCATAACCAGAAACTCGTAGTGGTTGTAACGAGTTCTTGTTTGTCAACCCAAAAGGCATAACCAGAAACTCGTAGTGGCTGTAACGAGTTCTGAATGTTATCTTGGAGATGTCCTCGTCTCGGACTCTCAGCTGATGATAGCCCGATCTCAGATTAATCTTAGAGTAAAAGCTCGACCCCTGCAACTGGTCGAACAGATCATCTATACGAGGAAGGGGATAACGATTCTTCACGGTCACCTTGTTGAGTTCGCGATAATCAATACACATTCGAAAGGTTCCGTCCTTCTTCTTCTTCACAAACAAGACTGGAGCTCCCCAGGGCGAAGAGCTAGGGCGAATGAAACCCTTGTCCAAGAGCTCTTGCAGTTGCGTGGACAGTTCTTCTAGTTCAGATGGGGCTAAACGATAAGGTGCACGAGCTATAGGCGCTGCCCCAGGAGCTAGCTCGATTTGAAACTCGACCTGACGATGAGGCGGAAGACCAGGTAATTCCTCAGGGAATACCTCAGGAAAGTCGCGTACAATCGGGATATCTTCTATCTTCTTTTCTTTCGTTGAGGTGTCAGTAACGAGAGCTAGAATAGCAGTGTGGCCCTTTCGCATACACTTCTGGGCCTTAAGGTAAGAGATGATGCCCACAACAGCATCACTCTTGTCGCCACGAATAACGAGGGGTTCTTTACCAGAACGAGGGATGCGGACAATCTTCTCCTTGCAGAGTATTTCTGCTCGATGATTGGATAACCAATCCATTCCTCTGATACCAAACAGTCACACCCTATCTTTTGCGGAAGCGCATGATGTGTGACTAGCTTGTTATCATTGCATTCAATCGTAATAAACAACTACATGATCAAAACGATGTTCATCCATTCATAAAATTTTGAGTATTACAAACACTTGTTACTTAAGTTTTAAAACAAAACCTTCATCTAGGTTACAATTCAACAAAAGTGGATGACATCTAAACTTGTAGTTTACTCCTAGTTACGACACTTGTGCCCAAGATCCATCCTGTCACCTGAAATACATGTAATTTTGGAAAACATCAACATAAAGTTGAGCGAGTTCATGCGTTCTGCATACCTTGTATGAAAACATGGTATGTATCTTGTATAAATAAAGTATTCTTGTGTAAATCAAGTTTTCTTGTGTACACCACGTACTAAATGATTGTTTGTGCAAAGACATTAAGGCATGTGAGGGCATAGGGAGCATTAGTATTTCTCCCTCAAGGCATGTGAGGACATAGGGAGCATTAGTATTTTCTCCCTCAAGGCATGTGAGAACATAGGAAGCATTAGTATTGGCTCCTTTAACTGTGTCGATTACCCTCGACTGTGTCGATTAACCTCGACTGTGTCGATTTCCCTCGACTGGGATACCGAAGCACTCATGAGGTCTCATAAGGACCATGAGTGGGGCTCGGTCGTACCCGTTAGATCTAACCCTCGTCCCTAATTAAGTATTAATGGCATCTCAATATCTAGTTTAAGCTCACATGATCTAGTATTTTCTAGGCATTTCTTAAAGCACATCATACTCAGTACTCGTTCTCACCAAAAGTGCTTCTTGTATTTTTACCATTTGTAAAAATTGTAATATTTGTAACATGTATTTCCCCCCGAGAGTTATAAAACCAAAAACAGTTAAAGAAAAGGGGGAGCATGAACTCACAACTTTGCGTTCCTTGCGTCGTAAATTTCACCGGATTTTGCTCATAGAGCGTCGTGACCTAAACGTGTTTTATTATCGTTAGTCACTAGACTTGTAACGCACAAGTACAAGTCACTATCTTTTATGTATGTATTATTGTGTTAAAAATAATTTATATTTTTAACTAAGTGACTTATTTATATCATTTTCTTTAACATATAACACGTTAGATCGTTCTCAAATAACCTACCCGACATTTAGACACGCAAATTACTACTTATGTCGTTTCAGCTTTAATATATATGAACTGGGCTGTTTTCGGACATTTAAATAAAATGGTTAACTTATTCCAAAAATTCCCAAATCTTTACAGAACGTCTTAAACGATCCAAAAATTATTGTGTAAAAATATCGGGGTCCAGTTCATTACCAATATTTTAAAAGAATTTATTTTCCGGACTGCAATCAGATTTGTTGCTTTCTGATTGCAGTTTACGAAATAATTCATTAAAAATTCATCGTGAGTCCGATTTATGAAATTCTAGTGGGAGAATTACAAATACATTAGTGGTCAACTATGGTATACATTTCGTGATCAGACTCCACACAAAATACAAGTTATGACAGAAAACAGGACGCTCATTTTCAGCAGCAAAAATGCAGCTCTAGCTGCTGTTACGAAAAGACATTTTAAAAATAGTAAACGGAGTCCAAAAATTATGATTCCGGTGCCATTAGAACCGTATTTCATAATAAATGAATCTAGACTTTAGAAAATACATTTTTCGTTTTGTTAAGGTCCTGTTACAGCCAGTTAAAGTCGGCTGAAAATACAACTCAGCATGCTGGTTTTAGTTTAAAGGTTACTAAAACGCACACATACGATCACCATTTGTCCTAATAACGATTTATATCGTAACATATATTATTTACAGCAGATTAGTGTTTGTATTACTCAGATTTATCATCTTTTACACATATATCTTCTCTTTATCCACCTTTTAACACATCATGTTCAACATTTGTTCATGATCTTTAAAGTTTCTTAACTTTTATCATTCTTATCATCTATTAACCACCAAAGACAAGAACAAGATGAAGATTTAGAACACTTACTACTAGCACAAGGCTAGGGGAGTTTCAAAGCGTAAAAGTGGTGGATAAAAGAAAATGGGAGTGGTCCTTCAACTTCCGAACGCACCAAGCTTGCTTGCATGAACACTTACACCCTTGGATGCCTTTAGAATGGATGATGAGGCTTGTATGATGGTGGTGAGGGTGGTGCTTGGCTTCGGCCGAACTAGAGAAAGGAGGGAGAGAGAGTTGGTTGTTGAGCGTGAAGTGTAAAATGAAGATGGTGATCTAAAGGATTGTTTTTATAACCACCAACATAAGTTTGTCCATGGGATCTTATGCTTCATTTGTACAAGACATAATCTAATATAAAAATCAAAGAATCATGTTGGTGAGTCCCCATGTTGTAACCGGCCCAACATAAGGGGGGGGGGGGTGCTAGTTGAGTTTTAACTTCAAGTTACAATTCTAGTTAGTTAAACTAGTTACTTGTTAAGTGTTAGATTTAGGTGTTATGGTGTGTTATTAATTATCTAGTGTGTTAGGGTGTTCGGGTACCCTAACTAGCTTAGAAAAAATAAAAACATTGCTTCTAGCAATATTTTTGTGTTCCGGGTAAAGTCCGGTTGTTTGGTTAAATACTGGTTCGTTTAAGTGCTTAATTGCATCGTTTAGTGTCCTTCAAGTATCTTTTGTGACACTTTCAATTCCCGACACTTAGGGAAGTATTCTGGATGATAAATCATCATTTCTGCATAATATTACAGTGTCATATTGCTGATTATAGCTGAATTTAAATAAATTATGCGCTTAAAGTGCGTTTCGGGTACTATCTAGTGCATAATTTAGCTTCCGGAATGCCTATATTAAAACCCTTGTATGTACTCTTGGGTTTTAATGCATTCTTGACGTTGGACCTACACCTTGGCTCCAATTCTAATGTCTGACTGCTTTCTGCAGTTCTGTTGACACGATGTGTCTTACCTGTGAGTTTACTAATATTTTTGACGCAACGCTATCATAACGTAATTCTTATAGCATATATCATGCATGAATTCACTTGCATGGAATTCAGAAATTTATTTGTCTGGTAAATCAGATCATGCACAGTCATTTAAGCACAAATTACTGTTCATTTCGTGTACGGAATGTACGGAAAAGTGACTGTTGTCACAGTCTCCCCCCGTTAAAAGAATTTCGTCCCGAAATTCAAGCGATGCCATCGGTCGCAGGGGAGTTGTGAAACCAATATGGTCACTTAGATTCATGATTTGTCTTTATGTTCCCATGAAATCTCTGGGTCATGTCATGAACTCTATCGTACTCAAGTAAGTCGATCATGACTTTTCTGTGTCTTGTGGACTCTTAGTTCATAACCTCAACAGGTTTCTATAGTATTGCGGACTCTTGGTCCAAAACCTCAACATGTTTCTATAGTATTGCGGACTCTTGGTCCAAAACCTCAACTGGTTTCTATAGTATTGTGGACTCTTGGTCCAATACCTTAACAGGTTTCTATAGTATTGTGGACTCTTGGTCCAAAACCTTAACAGGTTTCTATAGTAATTCTTGTCGTTTGTCATTGACGTGAATCTTATTTGTGGGAACAACGACTGCTCCTTGAGTCAGACTCCTCTAATGACTAGACACATGAATGTGCCGCGATCACTACTGATCTTTTTCTGGGAGTTTCATCTTGTGAACAATGGTTCTGATCCCTACACCGGGGATTCAACCTTTTCGTTTTCCGAATCACACTACGCCTTCTCTAGGCGAGGCTCTCATTTTAGTCATACTTTTGTCTCAATTTCTTACGATTTCTGCCGCTCATTGGTATAATCTTTCTGTATTCTGCGGGCTGTCCTGATATGATCACATATCTGAACGATCTTGCCTCTAGTTTTCCTGGGCCATCTCGGGCCAGTCGATTGTTTATCTTTGGTCTCCGTTCAATGCGACGGGGATCGTCTTGTTATGTTCCATCGAAAGCTTCACACGATGCGGTTTGAACGGCGGTGTGATAAATACTGTTGTAGGAAAACTCCACTAAGGGCAAGTGAGTGTTCCGACTTTTCATTAAAGTTTATCACACAAGCACGTATTATGTTCATACATTTTGCATCGTTCAGCAGCTCAGTTCATATTCAAGTTCTTACGATCATCGGTGTGCTGTAACCTTCGTGATCAGTAAAGATCATGCAGCGTTTCCTCTCAGGTAATGACGTCCAGTTACGGCGCGCAATACTGTATCTATCTCAAGGTCTTTTCTCATAATTCCTTAATCAATGTGCCGCGTAGGCAATGTTGTGGTCTCGTTGCATCGACGTACAATCGAGACTTGTCGAGAGGCGTCACATAATTGCAACCCTAGCTCCTTAGCTCTTGGTTGCAGGGTTGGCATAAATTTCATTCTCACTTCGCGAATTCGAAATCTGCTTTTTGTCATCATAGCTCATAACTGCACTTTTCTTTAAGAGTTGCAAGGTAAATTGCAGCTGTTGCTCACGACCTCCCTTGGTCGTTGGCCCTATAAGAATGTAGTCAATAAGTATAATCATGATTTATCCAGGTGCGGCTTACATGTTCGATTCATGAGGTCCATGAATATTATCGATGCATGTGTTAAGCCGAATGGTACGACATGCTCACAGTGAGTCCTAAAGGTCGTTTTAAGGATATTTCCTTCTTGTGTTCACAGTGGAGGACATCTTGTCCTCAAGTTGATCTTTGAGTGGTAACTAGAACCTTACGATTGGCTCATTTGTGTCATCAGTCCTTGGCAAAGGATTCTGATTCTCAATTTTCTGAAGTTTATGTAAAGTGGAGACTACCAACTTTCTCCTTGTCTCCTTAACTAAGGATGTCATGTCTTTAATTCCCCTCTGTCTAGCAGCTCTGGCAGTCACCTCGGAGGCTCATGCTTTGCAGACGAAGCTAGTCGGTAAGGCGTCATTCGGCACTGGCACCGCTCCTGGCACGAGATTTATCAAAGCTCCTCTTGGCGCTGTGGAGGTATTCCTGGCAAGTCTTCCGAAAAAGCTACTGGAACTTCTTCCATAACGGGTGTGACACCTGGGTCACTACGACCATCAAAAAAATACCAAGCCAATGAAATATTGTATTTCATACTTGGGATCTGTATAAATATGTGTATCTTTTGCACGTATCAATTCTTGTTCGATTTCGGGCTTTAAATCGCTTTCTGGAAGGTTATACGCGCACTGATGCGTAAATATAACTAGTTTAATGCAACGAACACTCCGGAATAGTGAAATAGGCTTAACATACCTTAAATAACCTTTACATAACTTAGAAATAAGTTTTGAAGGCTTTGGTATGGCAAAAACAAGTTAATTCGCTTACAGGGACTAAACTTGACAAACTGCGAAAGTATGCCAATTTGAACTATAACAGACATTCCGGAACATGACCA
This sequence comes from Helianthus tuberosus, assembly GCA_030545235.1. NCBI lineage: Eukaryota > Viridiplantae > Streptophyta > Magnoliopsida > Asterales > Asteraceae > Helianthus > Helianthus tuberosus. Next base: position 140,459,320 of record CM060406.1, on the reverse strand, counting down.
TAAGTTAAACATACCATAAATATCCTTCACATAGCTTAGAAATAGGCTTTGAGGGGTTCGGTGTGCTAAAATAAACTTTTGGGTCATTCAGGGACTAAAAGTGTCAAAAAGTGCATAAGTTTGCACTTTCGCGCATAACTTACGTTCTGAATACATCCGGACATCCAAAAATTTATGTAAGCACTAAAATATTTTCTTTTAGTGTTTGGCATAAGAAAAACCCATTCGTCACGCATTTTAGATCGTTTTTCGCGCTTATGCGCATTCCGGTCGTAATTAAGCGAACATCGCGATCGTACGACCAAACGAACTGACATCCGGCATATTTTTGAGCATGTTTCATGTCCACAATGTTTAGGCATCCTTGTGGAGCCTTGAAAATGATTTAACGAGCCTTAAACATGTCGAAAATGGCCTTAATACGCAACAGGGACTGAAAGGTGAACATTAGAAAGTGTTTGCTGATCAGGGGGACCCTAGCGTGACACCTAGCCCCCTTGGCGTCACGCGAGGCCCCTTCTGATCAGCTAAAGCCATTTTAATGACATGTTAACATCCCCTAACACCCTCCAAAGGTCAAGTGCCACATGTTAATCCCTTATGGTGGCCAAAATCAGCTACCATAACTTTCCAACAAGTGTAGGGATGTGATCATTCCCTCTTCTCCAAGAAACGATCCTAACGGTGTGTGACAACCCGTACTAAACCAGGTATCCGTACGACTTAATTAATGATTAATTACTGCTTAATTACTGTGCTTGTTTGAACTAGCTGATGAACTGCTACTTGATATCTGATACATGTACTTACTTGCATCATACTTTACTTATCGTCACTACAATACTTACATATTGAACCTTAGTGACAAACATGATGCACAAAAGCACAGTAGCACTATAACGGATAACCTACTGAACATGCTGATAAAGCCAGCATCAGGCAAACACTGCCTCCAAGGCCTATAAGAGCCTGAGATATTTTGCTACACTAGTAGTGAGTGTAGGGATACAAGGGTTGTGGAACTGCGTCTCTAGGAATAAGTTACAATGACTGGATGTGCCTAAAACGTACTCTAAGTACAAAACTCAGCACTTTACATAATAATTCAGCTTTTAGCTAACTAATAAAGTGCCAAAATATGAGAAAAAATAACGCTAGACACTTTCCAAAGTGTCAGGAATAAGCTGTGTCACTAAAGAAAGTAATAACGACACTTTAAGCTTTGTTAAGCACTTTAACGGATTACTATCCAACCAAACAACCGGACTATACCCGGAACATGAAAATATTGTTATTTTCCTTATTTATCTTTTTCTGAGTCAGTTAGGGTCCCCGTACACCCTAACACCCGCTTTAACATACTATACACAAGTAACCGAGTTAATTACTTAACTTAACCTAACTAACACTTACCATCTAGTTGGAAGTGGACTAGATACCCCCCCCCCCCCCTTGACCGAACTCGTCCCCTAGGGGACACCACATTGTCCTTACAAGATTATTTAAATCTTCATTGTCTAATATCTAGACAACATAGGGACCTTTGGATAATACTCTTGTTAATTGCCTATAAGATCTAACCTTAAACCACTAATCACTTCCATCACCACATCTCAACCAAACACTCTCCCTCTCTTCTCTAGAGCTCTCGGCCGAACCCCCCTATAACCACCCACCCATTTTCGAGTTTGATCATCATCATTCCAAGCATCTACAAACATCAAGGGTCACGTATTAGGAAGCTTGGAGCAAGCGGAACGCGAAGGACCTCTTTCTTTAGCTTTTATCCACGCCATTTTCGTCAAGATCCTTCCCTAGCCTTGAGCTAGAGGTATAATGTTTAAATCTCTATCTTGAGCTAATCTAAAGTGGTTAAAAGGCTTTGTATCGGTTAAATCTCGTTAAAATGCAAAATGATGCACAAAAGTCTACTAAAACACTTAAAATGGTGGTTAATAGCTTATGTGTTGTGTAAATGTTGTAGTAATTGAAAGTGGTGATTATCTAGACCCGATCTATGTTGTGGTAGCTCGGATCATCGTTTAACCCGGTATAGTCATGTTCTTGAATCATGACACAAAGCTACTTTAGAAGTAACAAGGGTTAAAAGGTGAAGCTCTACCACACATGAAACATGAACTTGTGTAAAAATGTTTTACTTGTGTAAAAGTGTTTTAACTTGTACAATAGTGTTTAAAACTAGCGGATCTACGCATCTGCAAGTGGTATTTTCAAAGAACCACGTATCAAAGAAATCATGTATTTTAAAGAGATGGATCTTACAATAACCAGCATGATTTTTATAAACCACAAGTGTGTAAACACTTGTGAAATGAAAAGATCCGACAAATAACCGTTTTTGTAAAAGATGACGAGAAGTTGTAAAGACGGATTTCTCTAAAAACGAGGTTTTTACGAGATCAAAATTACTTTATATAAAGATCCACAAAATATAATGGGATTTATACTATAGTTTCGGAAAAACTACAAGTTCATGCGATTATGCGATTTACATACTTGTCGACTAGTTTGATGTGTCGGAAATTGTTTGATTGAATAAAGAAAATTGTTGAGTTGATTTGTTAAAGAAAATGATACGCTTGAAAGCGTGGCCACCTCCAGTTACAGAGGAAACTCTGGCGAAATTTTTCTAAAAACCTAACACTTAGAACTATTTACACTACAAGTGTTAGAATCATTTTTGACATGTTTTTGAAACATAAATTTCGCCATGACTTTATTTACTAAATATTCGGAGGTGGGATTTTCACAAAATTTAACGTGATAAATATATTTTTCACACACTGTTTATGATTATTTTGTGAAATACATAAATATTATTTTTAGGGTAAAAATAATATTTACGAACGTTAACGAATCCAAAATAATACGAACGCTTTCACCATAAATATATAAGTTACACCGGTAAGTATATTACCACTCACGTGTTAAAACGTAACTTACGCACTTACAGAAATATTTATGAACGCGTATTTTAACAACGTATTATTGGAGAAAAATTATGTGAAATGAAAATATAATATTTTTGAGAAAAATACTTATATTTTGGAATTGGAAAGGTATATATATTAAGTGAGACTTAATGGTTTAATTTGAACGCACATGTATTGAATCCCCCATCCTTGGGAAGGAGATTAACTACCAAGTATATACAGAATGTAAACACGAGATAGTTGTCTAACTATTTCCCAAAGACTTAAACTATAAAGCTAAGGCACGGCCGTCCGTCTAATAGAATTAGCACTTGTAGGTCGTCGCACAGCTTTCTGATTTGGAGTACTTGGTAGGGACGCACCGACTGTGAGTTCATGTCCCCCTTTTCTCTAACTGTTTTCAGTTTTCTTAACTGCGGGGGTGAAATACATGTTACTTTGTTTACAAGTACTTTATACACGGTATGGTTAGCGTAAGGAGGTTTACTACTTAGATCATGTGAATGGGTAGACAGAAGTACCGAGGGACGTAAGCGGTAGATCTATCTGGGTGTAGCGAGCCCAACTCTAGGCCCAACAGAACGGACCTCTAAGAGGACCAACAGAACGGACCTTGAGTGACTTTGTACCCGACGCAAAAATCTGCTAGGTTGAGTCTTCCTACTTGCATTTCACACATACTAATGGCCTTGCAAACCATTGGTGATCTCTTTTCCTTACACTGCTACATACCAGGGAACTTTATACTTACAAGTGTTTTACATACTCACTTACACATGAACTCGCTCAACATTATTGTTGATTTTTCAACTTACATGTATTTCAGGAAATTAACTGGATCTGGCACGGTATGACGTGTTTTCCCGCTGCATATTGGGTTCCAAGGTCATCCCAGTTTAGGAAATGTGACTCTTTCCTGGACAAGTCACAAATCTTAAACTGCGTTTACTTCATGTTACTGTTTATGTGGTTCAAGACAATGTTTTATGTTATGATGTTGTAAGTCTTTAAGACAATGGTATGTTACTCTGGTCTTAAAACTTAATTCAAACGGATGATCTTGCATGATTTTATTTCATATAGCTTTGTTATGGTTAAGCTATGGTGTTAAGAAGTCACACCAAAATAACCACGCTTCCGCAAAGCCAGGGTGTGACAGCTTGGTATCAGAGCTCTGATCATAGCGAACTAGGATTCCTTCTCGAGTCTAGACTATGATCACTAGGGCTCTCACGAAAACATTTTTATGCACACCACTTAAGTCCAGATCCAAAACTTCTTACAACCAAATGTTGAGCACATTTTATTATTTATAGGCTCAGCCTGGAAGGGCTGAGGCTCGGTCTGAGAGGCCGAGGCTCGGTCTGAGAGATCGAGGTTAGTTGGCTAGTGGGACTAGGAAGAGTAGGCTCAGTTTGGAGACTGAGGCTCGGTGTTGGAGACCGAGGCTCGGTCTGAGAGATCGAGGTAGTTGGCTAGTGGGACTAGGAAAAGTAGGCTCAGTTTGGAGACTGAGGCTCGGTGTTGGAGACCGAGGCTCGATCTGAGAGGTCGAGGTAGTTGATAGAGCAGTCCAGGAGACTGGGAGGCTAGTGGGACTAGGAAAATTATGTGATATCTTACTTGGTGACTTATGTGATTATCTGATTGTGTGACTGATTATTTGAGCATATTTGTGTTTATGTTACAGACTCATGGATTCCGCCGGTACTGGCGATTCGGACACTACCGGACCCATACCTATCGTATCTGATGACCTCACATCCTCCGAGCACGAGGTGTACACATCTGACTATACCAGTACTGATGAGGATGATTTCCAGCCCTTCGCACTACCCGATGGTGCTGATGAGCCTGCAGATGACCCTCCCGCTGAGTACCTACCTCTAGTAGAGATTCCGGCTCCTATACCCTTAGCCGTTTATCCAGCATATGATTTCCTTCTTGACGCCGAGGCTGATGGCGATATTGACCTGTTTGAGGATGAGCCTTTTGAGGATGAGATCCAGGGCGAGGCCCTTCTTCCTGCGGACGATCTTTTGATGATCGCTGACGTTCCCGCTGAGGATTCGCCAGCACATTCTCCTGTCCCAGACTCCTTCGAGTCTGTGGCATCCGCACCTTCTCACACATTGAGCGCACAGCACTTTGCGCACGATTCTGATCCTGACCAGGCATCCTCTGTTGCACCTATACCCAGTTTTGAGTTTGACCATGATGACATAGAGGATTCTGATCCTATCTTTCCCCCGGGATACGACCCGGATCGTGATATCGAGTTTATACCTATGGATCAGCCCATGGAGGATCCAGCTGACCCAGTAGATCCTATCGACCCAGAGTTTGACTTCGAGATGGCTTTTGATGATCTCGAGCCTGTCGTCGCTCCTGAGCAGGCAGCCGCTCTAGACCCCATACTTGAGCATGACCTCGTACATGCTGGCATCCCTATTGAGCCTGTTACAGCAGACCCACCTGTTGATGATCTCCCCGTGGATGTTCCCTTTTTAGAGGGCGATCATGTTGCTGTTGATCCTGTTGTTCCTCTACCTGTTGTTGATATACCTGTTGACCATCCTGTTGAGCACATTGCACCTGTTCACCCTTTTGTTGCACCTGACCCCATACCACTAGAGCCCGAGCATGCACTGTTCGCAGCACGCATGGATCCACCAGATGAGCATGCACAGCATGGTTGGATACCTGCTGATGAGGATGTTCCACCTTTTCCTCCTCAGATCCCTGATACACGACATGTTGATTTTTCTTTTCAGGTTCCTCAGTTTGTACCTCCAGCGAGGCCTGGAGAGGGTTCTTCCGCCCATCCTTCTGGGCATGTACCGATGTCTATCCCCTTCATGCCCCAGATGTCATCTGTTCCACCCTCTGTTGCTCCATTTCACGTGGCACCTTTTGACCCCACCAGTGAGCCGTTCCTTTGGGCACCAGACTCTGGTATGCCACCTACTGACCCCTACCATTCTTTTCACAGGGGGTATACTATCGAGGACGTTTTGATGTCTTTTGTCGCTCAGCACGAGTCATACACGCATCGCATCCAGGAGCTTGAGAGAGCTCAGCTGCCACCGTGTCCGTGCCATGGTCAGACACACTCTCCTCTGCAGCCATTTCGACCCTTACCTCCAGATTATGCTGCCCGTCTCTTTACACTAGAGCAGCAGGTTGCTACTATCATTCGTACTCAGCAGGCTATGGAGGAGGACTGGCTCCAGTTACGTCGTTTACTTTACACCCACTTTCCTCCTCCACCACCATCTGTATAGAGCTCATCAGTGCTGTTTGGGTAGACGAGGATGAGAAGACGGCGATTGTTGGACTGCATAACATTTTTGGAGACTACATTTGACCCTGACTTTTGTTGACATGTATTTGACGTATTTGACATTGACATGATATAGTTTTTGGACAGGGGTGATGTAGCCCCTAGTTGATTGATGATTGTATGACACAGGGATGTACTGATACACTTACTATGTGGTCTCGATATATGGCAATCGCAGTATTCTCATCATATTTGATTCGCTTGATTGCTTACTTGTATTTTATGACATGGGATGTTGTGTGATTGGTATTTGTGATGTATTGATAACATGAGATGTTATGTGATTATACTATTACTATCGTTATATACGTACACTACATTATGACCTGACTTACGTATTATAACATCGGAGCTTTACTATGGCCTGACCAACTTAAACCATCTTTTAGAAGATGCCGCCAAGACGTGAGACACACATGCCTACTAATGAGGCAGAACTCCAGCAGATTATTGCTGCTGCCATAGCACAGTATGCAGCGTCTCAGCCAGGAACAAGCGGAAGTATTAACCAAGGCAATAACAATCCACCTCACGGTAATACTAAGTCGTTAAGACATACCGTGACCTAATTGGATATCTTTAGCGATGATGCTAATGCCATTCATATGTTATAACGTATGTGCAGGATGCACCTACAAGCAGTTCTTAGACTGCAAGCCCGTAAACTTTGATGGCACAGGAGGTGCTGTCGCCTTTGTTCGTTGGGCTGAGAAAACCGAATCTGTTCTTCGCATGAGCAAGTGCGCGCTGGATCAGCAAGTTACCTATATCTCAGGGCTGTTTCTGGATGGAGCCCTCTCATGGTGGAATCTGCAAGTACAGACACTTGGCGAAGCTGCTGCCTACGCGCTGACCTGGACCGAACTGAAGGAACTCATGCGCAAAAAGTACTGTTCCCGCGCAGAAATCCAGCGATTGGAGACCGAGTTCTGGCACTTGAAAATGGACGGTCCAAAGATAGCAGAATACGTTCAAAGGTTCCATGACTTATCGCATGTGGTACCCTACATGGTCACTCCTGAGTTCAAGAGAATTGAACGCTTCATTTAGGGATTAGCTCCTCAAATCATAAGCATGGTAACCTCATCCAAGCCTGCAACTATTACTGAGGCGATTGATTTGAGCGTAGCTCTCACTGAGGAGGCGATCCGCCTAAACAAGTTTGATGAGATCAAGACGAAGATGGCAGAGACTCACGTCGAGTCATCAGGAGGTAACAAACGGAAGTTTTCGAACTTCAAGCAGGGCGCCAGTGTGGTGGTTAAGAAAGGAGGATCAGACTCGCCAGCTCAGGTTACAGCTGGGAGAGGGAAGAAAGGAAAATGGTACATGGGCACCCAACCCAAGTGCAACGTCTGCCAACGCCACCATTCTGGTCATTGCGGGTCAAAAGTATGCGAAGCATGTGGGAAACGTGGTCACTCGAAGGACACTTGTTGGGCCACTGCTGGTCAGGGAGGCCAGGGAGGATTCGGAAACAGAAGCTACAACCGGGGTGGGAATGGAAATCGCCCACAAGGAAACTATGGAGGTAACGAGAATCGGGGCAACAATGCTAACCAAGCAGGCGCCGTGAATCGTAATCAGAGGAATGATCAAGCTGGTGGAAACGGGCAAAGACTTGGATGCTTTAACTGCGGTGATATCGGGCATTTTAAGAAGAACTGCCCAGACTTAAACCAAGCCCGTGGAAGAGTGTTCCAACTCGAAGCAAGGGAAGCGCGCCAGGATCCCAATGTCGTTACTGGTACGTTCCCTGTGAATCAACGCTATGCATCCGTTTTATTTGATACTGGTGCCGATTATAGCTTCGTGTCGTTAGAATTTAAGAATATGCTTGGGTTAGCCGCTAATAAGTTAGATATTCCCTACTCAATCGAATTGGCCAATGGGAAGTTAGTAGAAGCCAATGAAGTTATCAGAGGTTGTGTGATTGAATTAGGAGAGCGTGAGTTTGCTCTGGATCTGCTACCAGTCCAGTTGGGAAGCTTCGACGTGGTAGTAGGAATGGATTGGTTATCAGGCAACAAAGCTGAGATAGTTTGTCACGAAAAGGTTGTTCGTATCCCAACCGATGATGGTGAGACCATTGTTGTTCATGGAGAAAAGCGTGAGACGCCGTTGAGGATTATCAGCTGCTTGAAAGCAAGGAAGTGTTTGCAGAAAGGATGTGTTGCTTTTCTGGCACACATTGTGGACAAGAAGGCTGCTGAGCCAAGAATCGAAGACATCCCTGTCGTGAGGGAGTATCCAGAAGTTTTCCCGGAAGACTTACCTGGATTGCCACCTCAGAGGCAAGTAGAGTTTCGCATCGACTTAGTTCCGGGCGCCGCGCCTGTGGCTAAGGCACCTTATAGACTTGCTCCGTCTGAGATGCAGGAACTGTCAACACAACTTCAAGAGTTGTTAGACAAGGGTTTTATCCGACCAAGCTTCTCGCCTTGGGGAGCTCCGGTCCTGTTTGTCAAGAAGAAGGACGGTAGTTTTCGAATGTGCATTGACTACCGGGAGTTAAACAAGCTGACGATCAAGAATAGATATCCTCTGCCAAGAATCGATGATCTGTTCGACCAACTGCAAGGTTCAAGCTTTTACTCTAAGATCGATCTTCGATCTGGATACCATCAGTTAAGGATACAAGAGGAAAGCATTCCAAAGACAGCCTTCAGAACTCGTTATGGGCACTACGAGTTCCTTGTTATGCCATTCGGTTTGACAAACGCACCTGCGGTCTTTATGGACTTGATGAATAGAGTTTGCAAGCCGTACTTGGATAAGTTCGTGATTGTATTCATCGACGACATCTTGATTTATTCAAAAACGAAGGCTGAACACGAGCAGCATCTTAGAGTCATTCTAGAGCTGCTGAAGAAAGAACAGCTGTATGCTAAATTCTCTAAGTGCGAGTTTTGGCTACGAGAGGTGCAATTCCTTGGGCACGTGGTAAATGGAGATGGAATCCACGTGGATCCAACAAAGATCGAAGCGATCAAGGATTGGGAAACGCCAAAGACGCCAACCGAGATCCGACAATTCTTGGGTTTGGCTGGCTATTATCGAAGATTCATTGAGAATTTTTCAAAGATCGCTCAACCATTGACGCTCCTCACACAGAAGGATAAGAAGTTTGATTGGGAAATCAAACAGGAGGAAGCCTTCCAGATATTGAAGGATAAGCTCTGCAACGCGCCTATCTTAGCTCTACCAGAAGGTACTGATGATTTTGTGGTATACTGCGACGCATCGCGCCAAGGATTGGGTTGCGTGTTGATGCAGCGCCAAAAGGTTATTGCTTACGCATCGCGTCAACTGAAAGTGCACGAAAAGAACTATACCACACACGATTTGGAGCTCGGCGCAGTGGTTTTTGCTTTAAAGATCTGGAGACACTACCTTTATGGTACGAAGTGTACAATCTTCACAGATCACAAGAGCCTACAGCACATATTCAACCAGAAGGAGCTGAATATGAGACAAAGACGATGGGTTGAATTGTTGAACGATTACGACTGCGAGATTAAGTATCATCCAGGGAAGGCGAATGTGGTCGCCGATGCCCTAAGTCGTAAAGAGAGAATCAAGCCCATAAGGGTTAGAGCTTTAGAAATGATTATACGAACTGATCTTTCCTTGCGCATTCGTGCCGCGCAGAAAGAAGCTCTCAAGGAAGGGAACCTTGAAGAGGAATATCTCCGTGGGATGGAGAAGCTTTTGGTACCAAACGAGGAAGGGACGTTATGTTTTGAGAAAAGGATTTGGGTTCCTCTGTTTGGTGATTTAAGGAAAGTTATTTTTGATGAAGCTCACAAATCACGGTACTCTATCCATCCTGGAGCGGATAAGATGTACCAGGATCTCAAAGATTATTATTGGTGGCCTAGGATGAAAGGCGATGTTGCTGTTTACGTGAGCAAATGTTTAACATGCGCTAAGGTTAAAGCCGAATACCAGAAGCCTTCAGGACTTCTGCAACAACCTGAGATTCCCAAGTGGAAATGGGAACAAATCTCCATGGACTTTATTACGAAATTGCCAAGAACGCCAAGAGGCCATGACACTATCTGGTTGATAGTGGATCGATTAACGAAGTCAGCACACTTCTTACCCATCAGGGAGAAGGATAATACGAGCAAATTGGCTGAAATTTACATGAGAGAGATCGTCGCGCGCCATGGAGTGCCTCTCTCGATCATCTCTGATAGAGACGGAAGGTTTGTGTCAAGGATATGGCAATCCTTCCAAGAAGCCTTTGGCTCACAATTGAATCTGAGCACTGCGTTTCATCCGCAAACTGACGGCCAGAGCGAGCGAACGATACAGACTTTGGAAGACATGCTGAGAGCGTGTGTTATGGATTTGGGCGGTAGCTGGGACAAGCATTTGCCTTTGGTCGAATTTTCGTACAACAACAGCTACCACACCAGTATTGGTGTCGCACCATTTGAAGCCCTTTACGGACGCAAGTGCCGATCACCCTTATGTTGGGCTGACGCAGGTGATAGGCAGCTTGCTGGTCCCGAAATCGTCCAAGAGACGACAGACAAGATTGCACAGATTCTTAAACGCATCGAAGCAGCTCGCCACAGACAAAAGGCCTATGCGGATCCAAACCGGAAACATGTGGATTTCCAAGTTGGAGAAATGGTTTTATTGAAGGTATCACCCTGGAAGGGGGTGGCACGCTTTGGGAAGCGTGGGAAGTTAAATCCGCGCTACATTGGTCCTTTCAGAATTCTGGAAAGAATAGGACTAGTAGCATACAAGTTGGACCTACCTGCTGAACTAAATGGTGTTCACGATACATTTCATGTATCCAATCTAAAGAAAAGTCCAACTCAAGTCACCGTTGCCATTCCCACCGACGAGATTCATGTTGACGACACGCTCCACTTCGTTGAAGAACCTGTTGAGGTCACGGATTGGAAAGTTAACAAGACCCGCCGGAGCAGTGTCAAACTCGTCAAAGTTCGTTGGAATGCCAGACATGGTCCTGAATACACCTGGGAACGTGAGGACCGGATGAAAGAGAAATACCCCCACCTTTTTCCTAAGAACCCTGCATCTACAAGCAGAACTTAAATTTCGGGACGAAATTTATTTAACGGGGGGAGAATGTGACAACCCGTACTAAACCAGGTATCCGTACGACTTAATTAATGATTAATTACTGCTTAATTACTGTGCTTGTTTGAACTAGCTGATGAACTGCTACTTGATATCTGATACATGTACTTACTTGCATCATACTTTACTTATCGTCACTACAATACTTACATATTGAACCTTAGTGACAAACATGATGCACAAAAGCACAGTAGCACTATAACGGATAACCTACTGAACATGCTGATAAAGCCAGCATCAGGCAAACACTGCCTCCAAGGCCTATAAGAGCCTGAGATATTTTGCTACACTAGTAGTGAGTGTAGGGATACAAGGGTTGTGGAACTGCGTCTCTAGGAATAAGTTACAATGACTGGATGTGCCTAAAACGTACTCTAAGTACAAAACTCAGCACTTTACATAATAATTCAGCTTTTAGCTAACTAATAAAGTGCCAAAATATGAGAAAAAATAACGCTAGACACTTTCCAAAGTGTCAGGAATAAGCTGTGTCACTAAAGAAAGTAATAACGACACTTTAAGCTTTGTTAAGCACTTTAACGGATTACTATCCAACCAAACAACCGGACTATACCCGGAACATGAAAATATTGTTATTTTCCTTATTTATCTTTTTCTGAGCCAGTTAGGGTCCCCGTACACCCTAACACCCGCTTTAACATACTATACACAAGTAACCGAGTTAATTACTTAACTTAACCTAACTAATACTTACCATCTAGTTGGAAGTGGACTAGATACCCCCCCCCCCCTTGACCGAACTCGTCCCCTAGGGGACACCACATTGTCCTTACAAGATTATTTAAATCTTCATTGTCTAATATCTAGACAACATAGGGACCTTGGGATAATACTCTTGTTAATTGCCTATAAGATCTAACCTTAAACCACTAATCACTTCCATCACTACATCTCAACCAAACACTCTCCCTCTCTTCTCTAGAGCTCTCGGCCGAACCCCCCTATAACCACCCACCCATTTTCGAGTTTGATCATCATCATTCCAAGCATCTACAAACATCAAGGGTCACGTATTAGGAAGCTTGGAGCAAGCGGAACGCGAAGGACCTCTTTCTTTAGCTTTTATCCACGCCATTTTCGTCAAGATCCTTCCCTAGCCTTGAGCTAGAGGTATAATGTTTAAATCTCTATCTTGAGCTAATCTAAAGTGGTTAAAAGGCTTTGTATCGGTTAAATCTCGTTAAAATGCAAAATGATGCACAAAAGTCTACTAAAACACTTAAAATGGTGGTTAATAGCTTATGTGTTGTGTAAATGTTGTAGTAATTGAAAGTGGTGATTATCTAGACCCGATCTATGTTGTGGTAGCTCGGATCATCGTTTAACCCGGTATAGTCATGTTCTTGAATCATGACACAAAGCTACTTTAGAAGTAACAAGGGTTAAAAGGTGAAACTCTACCACACATGAAACATGAACTTGTGTAAAAATGTTTTACTTGTGTAAAAGTGTTTTAACTTGTACAATAGTGTTTAAAACTAGCGGATCTACGCATCTGCAAGTGGTATTTTCAAAGAACCACGTATCAAAGAAATCATGTATTTTAAAGAGATGGATCTTACAATAACCAGCATGATTTTTATAAACCACAAGTGTGTAAACACTTGTGAAATGAAAAGATCCGACAAATAACCGTTTTTGTAAAAGATGACGAGAAGTTGTAAAGACGGATTTCTCTAAAAACGAGGTTTTTACGAGATCAAAATTACTTTATATAAAGATCCACAAAATATAATGGGATTTATACTATAGTTTCGGAAAAACTACAAGTTCATGCGATTATGCGATTTACATACTTGTCGACTAGTTTGATGTGTCGGAAATTGTTTGATTGAATAAAGAAAATTGTTGAGTTGATTTGTTAAAGAAAATGATACGCTTGAAAGCGTGGCCACCTCCAGTTACAGAGGAAACTCTGGCGAAATTTTTCTAAAAACCTAACACTTAGAACTATTTACACTACAAGTGTTAGAATCATTTTTGACATGTTTTCGAAACATAAATTTCGCCATGACTTTATTTACTAAATATTCGGAGGTGGGATTTTCACAAAATTTAACGTGATAAATATATTTTTCACACACTGTTTATGATTATTTTGTGAAATACATAAATATTATTTTTAGGGTAAAAATAATATTTACGAACGTTAACGAATCCAAAATAATACGAACGCTTTCACCATAAATATATAAGTTACACCGGTAAGTATATTACCACTCACGTGTTAAAACGTAACTTACGCACTTACAGAAATATTTATGAACGCGTATTTTAACAACGTATTATTGGAGAAAAATTATGTGAAATGAAAATATAATATTTTTGAGAAAAATACTTATATTTTGGAATTGGAAAGGTATATATATTAAGTGAGACTTAATGGTTTAATTTGAACGCACATGTATTGAATCCCCCATCCTTGGGAAGGAGATTAACTACCAAGTATATACAGAATGTAAACACGAGATAGTTGTCTAACTATTTCCCAAAGACTTAAACTATAAAGCTAAGGCACGGCCGTCCGTCTAATAGAATTAGCACTTGTAGGTCGTCGCACAGCTTTCTGATTTGGAGTACTTGGTAGAGACGCACCGACTGTGAGTTCATGTCCCCCTTTTCTCTAACTGTTTTCAGTTTTCTTAACTGCGGGGGTGAAATACATGTTACTTTGTTTACAAGTACTTTATACACGGTATGGTTAGCGTAAGGAGGTTTACTACTTAGATCATGTGAATGGGTAGGCAGAAGTACCGAGGGACGTAAGCGGTAGATCTATCTGGGTGTAGCGAGCCCAACTCTAGGCCCAACAGAACGGACCTCTAAGAGGACCAACAGAACGGACCTTGAGTGACTTTGTACCCGACGCAAAAATCTGCTAGGTTGAGTCTTCCTACTTGCATTTCACACATACTAATGGCCTTGCAAACCATTGGTGATCTCTTTTCCTTACACTGCTACATACCAGGGAACTTTATACTTACAAGTGTTTTACATACTCACTTACACATGAACTCGCTCAACATTATTGTTGATTTTTCAACTTACATGTATTTCAAGAAATTAACTGGATCAGGCACGGTATGACGTGTTTTCCCGCTGCATATTGGGTTCCAAGGTCATCCCAGTTTAGAAAATGTGACTCTTTCCTGGACAAGTCACAAATCTTAAACTGCGTTTACTTCATGTTACTGTTTATGTGGTTCAAGACAATGTTTTATGTTATGATGTTGTAAGTCTTTAAGACAATGGTATGTTACTCTGGTCTTAAAACTTAATTCAAACGGATGATCTTGCATGATTTTATTTCATATAGCTTTGTTATGGTTAAGCTATGGTATTAAGAAGTCACACCAAAATAACCACGCTTCCGCAAAGCCAGGGTGTGACACGGTGGACCGAAAACTATAAATACCCACCTCCACCCTTCACTTTTCCTCACAAGAATCTGATCTTATGTGCTCTAAGTTGAAACCTTTGTTTCATACCTGAGCTATTTTGATCTAGATTAGCATTCGGGGACCTTTCGTAAGTGTTCCTTCGTTCTTTTATTGCTTTTCGAGTCCGAAAGTCAAACTTTGTTTGACTTTCTGCATTGACCAGTTTATGGTCAATGCGAAGTTCGTTTGAACTTCGCAACGTGATTGTAATCATGATGGTTATATTCCCTTGTGACTATGTCTACTGATTACCACGTTGTCTAGGGTCGTAAGGGTAAGCGATCTAAATAATCGCTTATACCTTCGAACCCGACCCATTTGGTCGATCATTAGGATCCGACCAAACACATTAGGTGACCATAGTATATAGGGAATAACCTTCCGAGGTTATACCTTATGGTCACTTCGTTTAAGTAGTTGTATGATAGGTAGTTTATATGCCTTAGGTAAATTACCAAAATACCCCTTTGATGCCAAAATTCATTTTAAACATATGTAACATAACTTTTGACATCTAAACTGATTTGACAACAATATTAGACATGTTAAGGCATATGTTACTTTTCATAGGACTAGTTAGGCGGTCCGAACGCGTTTCACGCGAACGACGCGTTAAAGTAGCATAAGCTACCTAAACGGGTCGTAAACACTTAGGTTAGGTTTCATTTGGTATGTAGGCTTTGTTAAACCATATGACACGAGTCTCCATACTCGTTTGGTTTACGAACCCTCATTCTATCTAAATCTTCCGATTTAGGTCCGGTTTATTAACATAGTTACCTATACTAGGTGCCGTTTGATTCCGTGATCTCTAGCATTGCTTGGTGGTTATCTTAGGACTTCTGAGCAATCTCATGTGAGTACATAGACCCCTCTTTTATGGTTTTCCAAACGTTTTGGGGTGGAACACATGTGCCTACTTGTTACTTTCATGCTTTCCCATCATATACCTGCTACGTTCATTAGTACATTATAGTACATGATTTCATTACATTTCATGCTATGTATGCCCATTGTGTGCGTACTTAGTACATTGTTTTACATTACATTTTATGCTATGTATGCCCATTGTGTGCGTACTTAGTACATTGTTTTACATTACATTACATTACATGCTATGTATGCCCATTGTGTGCGTACTTAGTACATTGCTTTACATTACATGCTATGTATGCCCATTGTGTACGTGCTTAGTACATTGCCTTACATTTTATGCTATGTATGCCCATTGTGTGCGTACTTAGTACATTGTTTTACATTACATTACATGCTATGTATGCCCATTATGTGCGTACTTAGTACATTGCTTTACATTACATGCTATGTATGCCCATTGTGTGCGTGCTTAGTACATTGCCTTACATTACATGCTATGTATGCCCATTGTGTGCGTACTTAGTACATTGCTTTACATTACATGCTATGTATGCCCATTGTGTGCGTACTTAGTACATTGCCTTACATTACATGCTATGTATGCCCATTGTGTGCGTACTTAGTACATTGCCTTACATTACATGCTATGTATGCCCATTGTGTGCGTACTTGGTACATTGTTTTACATTACATTTTATGCTATGCATGTTCATCATACTTAGTACATTGTTATACAATACACTTTATGCTATGTATGTCCTTTGTTGCATACTTAGTACATTTGTTACTCATCACATGCTTACATTTTTGGATACACATTACATGATTTACATCAGACATGAACATTTTACTTTGGTAGTTTGGTTTGAGTAAGTGATTAAGTAACGAGGCGTGTGTAATATGATACAAGTATGGTGGATACGCTGCTGGTACTTCCTATATATAAGTGTTTGTATGGTATTACATATCGTAGCGTTATTTGAATCATTTCAATTTGAGACATATGACATTTTATACAAATAACATACTTTTCACAAGACATTGTTTTACAAACAACTTATCTTATACAAACTCATTCTACATGGTTATTCATTTAACCATACATTATTCTCTTATTTATACATATCATCTGATCTTATCG
The DNA here is from genome assembly GCA_030545235.1 of Helianthus tuberosus. Taxonomy (NCBI): domain Eukaryota; kingdom Viridiplantae; phylum Streptophyta; class Magnoliopsida; order Asterales; family Asteraceae; genus Helianthus; species Helianthus tuberosus. The sequence goes on along the minus strand of CM060406.1, from coordinate 140,442,421 downwards.
TTTTTCAAATGATTTACAAGACAAAGCAAATTACAAGGTTCATGACTAAACATTTTCTTAAACTTACAAGTCATGAATCCTATTTTCACAAAACCTATGTATCTCACAGGCATTTTTATGCTGACGTACCTATTTTCACATGTGTTTTCAGGAGATGATGCATAGGACTTATCAAGACATACTTAGGCGGACTTGTGCCTTAGTGACTTAAAACGAAACAAGAACTAGTTAATTTTTGTTATGTACTCTTTATTTCTTGTTTAAAACAATGTAAACTCTCATGTTTGATTAATAAAACGAAACTTTAATTTTCCATGGTTGTGAAACATTAATTATGTTACAACACTCCCCGACGTTTCCGCCATGTTTCGTTGTCCTACGTGGTCGGGGTGTGACAACGGGGATGTTCTCAGGCTCTATACTTGGATATCCAATCCATGCTGACTATCGTATCATGACTTCTCAAGTTAATGGTAACAGAAGGTTCTGACCTTCTGAGTCCCTAAATGCAATCCTTAATTGCTTCAACTGTTCAAACTAGCCTTCTATATGCCCATTTCTAAAGAATACGGAACGTCTAATTTATTTGAAACTGGGCCAGACAGTTTCTTAAGTTCTAAGCATGCAAGGTAAAAGTTGATGCCAGTATTAATTAAAAGTAGATGCATAGGGTTGGTTAATAGGGAACGTACCCGTAACCGCATCTGGATCTCGGCGTGCTTCACGAGTTTCGATCGTGAAAACCCTTCCTTGCTTGTTTCTTCCTAGGGCAATCTTTCCTAAAGTGCCCTGCTTCACCACATTTGTAGCAACCTTGTATTCTCTTGTTTCTTCCATCTAGGTCCTTCGCCCAACAGGCATCCTTGATGTGCCCTTCTTTTCCACACTTTCCGCACGTAGGCCTTAGACATCGACCTTCATGGTGAAAAGTGCATTCCCCGCATCTCAGCTTAGTCCCCGAGTATATTTTACCACCAGCCTTATTAGTGGCTCCATCAGTTTTCCTGTCATGCGGCGGTTTCACTTTCTTTCTTTTGTTTGCTTTAGAGCTTCCATAGCTGGCTTGGGTGCTTATCTTTAGGTTCGAAGACTTCCTCTTCTTATTGCCTGATGACTCCACATGAGTCTCTTTCTTGTTATCCTCTGGTTCTGAAAATTTTCCCGCACGTAGAGCTTCTTCAGTAAGTGTAATGCTTAAATCGATAGCCTCAGCGATGGTTGGAGGCCTTGAGGTAGTAACCAAGCTCCTGATCTGAGGTGCAAGTCCCCAAATGAATCGTTCAATTCTCTTGAATTCTGGTTTGACTAAGTAGGGGACGACCCTAAACAAGTCGTGAAATCGCTGGACGTATTCAGGAATCTTCGGTCCGTCCATTTTCAAATTCCAGAATTCCACCTCGAGCTTCTGGATTTCCGCCCTAGAACTGTATTTCTTTTCCATCATTTCCTTGAGCTCGTCCCAGCTCAGTGTATAAGCAGCATCTGCTCCAAGGGTCTGAACCTGAAGGTTCCACCAGGAGAGTGTGCCATCCAAAAACAACCCGGAGATATAGGTAACACTCTGTTGGGGCAAACAGTTACTCATTCTCAGAATGGAGTCAGTCTTTTCTACCCAACGAACAAATGCAACGGTACCTCCTGTGCCATCAAAATTTAATGGCTTGCAGTCCAGGAATTGTTTATAGGTGTAGCCAGTTGGAGGGTTATTTTCAGTAGTGCCACCGCTGTGTTGAGAGCGGAGGGCTTCATGTCGTGCAATTGCCTGTGAGATTCGCTCTTGAAGCTCAGCTTCTGTTCTTGGAAACATACTGGTGTTTGTGTCACGTCTGGGCGGCATTCTCTTCTGTCACAAGGTATGAAGTAGGTTAGACAACATTCCAATTGTCTATGAGACTCATAGCACCATAAGCCATCATGTAATCACCCAATTTCACACGTATTTATACTTAATGTATGAGCGAGGAAATAACTTCTGAGCCTTCACATAGGCTTGCCAACTTGGCTTATTGTTTGTAATAGAATGAACTCGAGGCTACATCGCCTTGGTCATTCAAGTTTTAGTTATTTCCTGCTACATTAGTTTTCTTAGGTCTTTAGCTTTACTGGTGCGTATATTTTCCCTTAGATGGGGTTGTTCGTGTAGAGGTGATAGAGAGTGTATCATCACTGATTTCTTTCTGAATGTTACTCATCTTCACTTGCTTTAATGTTGTTTTCTCAACGTCTTGTATACAGGTAGACACGGAGTAGGCAAGACAGGTTTCCTACTTTATAAAGTGCTAAAGCACTGATCTATGTGTTGTTCTACCAGAGGAAGGTGAGGACACCTATAGATTAATTTTGTGCGGTTTTCATTAGCTTGACCCGCGGAGTCCACCAGGATTTCTGTGCACTACAAGTCTTTATTACGTGGGCCCCCGTAATAATAAATTGTCTTGCATAGTTACCCCAATTTTCTCTCGTCCAAGCAGATGATCAATCAAGGAGGGGACACTACTGTCCTTGTACCTCTTGTCATGGAAAGGAACTTTGCTGTAACACCTCAAAAATTCACGTCCTATAATGTGTAGACACGTGTCAAATGTTTAAACGTGTGAAAGAAATATTATAGAAGGACTAAAGTTGACAAACATGGGAAGTATGTGATTATACGGGTTCTAAGTGTCAACAGTGAATAAATATACTTCATAATAACCCTACATGATGTTTATAACATCAAACGAATAAATCATGGATCATACGAAGCTAAAAGTGAGAGATTACAAACTACAAGGGTTAAATGTGTCAACATGTTTAAAGATATACCTCTGAGTGACCTTTTGACTAACCCGAAGCTTTGTAAATGTTAATTATGCTCACTAGAATGCACGATATAAATTTCATAAAGTTTCGTTATCGTATGAGAAAGTTATGATCAAATTCGTGTGCGAGGGGTTAAAGTGCAAACGTTGAAAGTTAAGACTTTTCGGGTTAACCGGAAGTGTTCAGGGATTTGGCAAAGTGGGTATAAGTCCTAAAGCCCTTGTGGGTAATTATAAGGGGGTCAAAATGCAAGAAATAACCTTGATTGCCCCTTCGTGAAGCCAAAGGTCAAGTAACAAAACAAAGAAAATAGAAAATTCTGAATTTAAGGGCCAGGCGGCCCGCTTGAGGATCTGCCAAATGGGAGGCGGGCCGCGTCAGGCCGCCAGATGCAGAAAACGGGGACATACCCCTGGAAACGCGAAGAATCGATCTTAAACGACATTTAAACATGGTGGGCGACCCCTAAACTGTACTAGGGCACTAGAGACACATGTTGGATGGTTGTGGTCGATCATAGAGTTAGGTGTCAACATATTGTGGTGATAATTTCACTATAAAAGGCCATTGTGTGCAATGTTGTTCCTCACACCTTCATCTGCAATTGTGGATCAATTCTGGAGCTCCCAAGCAGCCTCAACTGATCTTATCTCGTGCCTAGGACTCTTATTAGGAGGACCAGTAAAAGCTACGTGCATTTTGCTAATTGTGAATTATACTTTGCTCAGACTAAATGCAGGTACTAAACAAAATTGGCTGGATTGTCTCCTTAGCATCAATACAGAGTCTCACAAGCTAAATGCAGGAGCATCCTGTCACACCCTGAATTTCCACGTGTCACCGGTGGGCCCGGTGGGGAGTATCGTGACGTCATGGTTGGCAACATAATAGTCAAACAACACAATATTAATATGCACAGCGGAAGCAATTGTAAATATAATACAACCGAATTTATTATTGTAATATCAAATGTCACAATATTCGGAAGTTTATCCACAGAAGGATCGTAATTAAAATGGAAACGATAGTTCAACAGACTTCAGGCATCTTAAGCTTGCGAGACTCTTTATTGATGCTAAGGAGACAATCCAGCCAATTTCGTTTAGTACCTGCATTTAGTCTTTTTGGGAAAATACGTCAGTTTACACTGGTAAATACATTCAACTGACTCATTTTGGAAAAATGATTAAAAATTGATTTGGATGCACGTGGCACAAAATATCTTTTATAATTTGATTAAAATGCACAGAGGCAAAATTAACTTTTTATAACATGGGAGAATTATTTAATATTATAATCTTGTGAACGAATTACATGTTACTTGTGCGTTCAGTCGCCCGGATCTTTTCCGGGTTAAAGATCAATAGACACACCACAATATAGAGTTATACACTGACAGGTGTACGCCTACACCCCGTGCTCAGGTCGTGGCCATCTCGTAAGATGATGCCAAGGATATCCGGGACATGGTCATTAACCCCCCAAAGGCTTTAAGTAAACAAGACTGTTTAAACGAGCCGATCAAATTATTCAACTACCCACTCAACTGTGGAGATTTGATGCTCGATCAAGCGGTATGCTATATACCGTAACCCAAGCCCGTATAGGGAAAATAAGTTAAAAGTATTTACCTGAGCAAAGTATAATTCACAATTAGCAAAATGCACGTAGCTTTTACTGGTCCTCCTAATCTGGAACGAAGGTTTTATAATAACCTATTAGAATCCTAACGGGTCTTTAATTAAGCTTAAGCTTAGACCGGCTAGTTTCAAAGATACGGTACGTATGCACGATTAAGCGAAGACCGAATAGAATGTGATTTAGACCCGACAAGTTTGAAGACTTGTTTAATATGGGTTTATTATTCACATTCTGGATTTTGAGATAAAACCGTTAAGGTTTGACTCGTTTCGGCTAATTTATGTAAACTTGTTACATAAACCGAACCGTACGCGTCAAACCTTAACGGTTTTATCTCAAAATCCAGAATGTGAATAATAAACCCATATTAAACAAGTCTTCAAACTTGTTGGGTCTAAATCACATTCTATCCGGTCTTCGCTTAATCGTGCGTACGTACCGTATCTTTGAAACTAGCCGGTCTAAGCTTAAGCTTAATTAAAGACCCGTTAGGATTCTAATAGGTTATTATAAAACCTTCGTTCCAGATTAGGAGGACCAGTAAAAGCTACGTTCATTTTGCTAATTGTGAATTATACTTTGCTCAGGTAAATACTTTTAACTTATTTTCCCTATACGGGCTTGGGTTACGGTATATAGCATACCGCTTGATCGAGCATCAAATCTCCACAGTTGAGTAGGTAGTTGAATAATTTGATCAGCTCGTTTAAACAGTCTTGTTTACTTAAAGCCTTTGGGGGGTTAATGACCATGTCCCGGATATCCTTGGCATCATCTTACGAGATGGCCACGACCTGAGCACGGGGTGTAGGCGTACACCTGCCAGTGTATAACTCTATATTGTGGTGTGTCTATTGATCTTTAACCCGGACAAGATCCGGGCGACTGAACGCACAAGTAACATGTAATTCGTTCACAAGATTATAATATTAAATAATTCTCCCAAGTTATAAAAGGTTAATTTTGCCTCTGTGCATTTTAATCAAATTATAAAAGATATTTTGTGCCACGTGCATCCAAATCAATTTTTAATCATTTTTCCAAAATGTGTCAGTTGAATGTATTTACCAGTGTAAACTGACGTATTTTCCCAAAAAGACTAAATGCAGGTACTAAACGAAATTGGCTGGATTGTCTCCTTAGCATCAATAAAGAGTCTCGCAAGCTTAAGATGCCTGATGTCTGTTGAACTATCGTTTCCATTTTAATTACGATCCTTCTGTGGATAAACTTCCGAATATTGTGACATTTGATATTACAATAATAAATTCGGTTGTATTATATTTTCAATTGCTTCCGCTGTGCATATTAATATTGTGTTGTTTGACTATTATGTTGCCAACCATGACGTCACGATACTCCCCACCGGGCCCACCGGTGACACGTGGAAATTCGGGGTGTGACAGGTTGGTATCAGAGCCAACACTGAGTGAATTAAACACTAGCCTTTTGTGTTTAATCTCAGTTACACAATTTCACAATTCTAAACTTCTGAGTCTAGACTTAACTTAGGAATATTCTCAATCCTAATCTATAAATTTTTACTTCCAAATTTTTATTGGATACGTCGCCAAGCGAAGAAGCCGTAATAGGAGTTCTCCACACCCGGAGCCCTGAGATGCTGAGCTTCGTACCGCGGCTAGAATGAAACGAGCATCCAAGGAGAAAGCATTCAGAAATAAAATGAAGAAGAAACTCCTTTTACTGAAGATCGTTTCCTTATTAGTCCTTATAAGGACATAATTATCTTTCAGTCCCTACGAGGACAACATTATTTCTTTCAAGTCCCGCTTAGGGCAACTTTATACTTTTATTTTTATATAGTGGAATGATTAAGTTTAAACTTTCATTCTAAACAAGAAATATTAAATAAATGGAAAATGACATTTTCTTTTTGGCAAGATCTACCATTATAATAAAATGGCAAAATCTAAAAGGACAAGGCCTAGCTTCGGGTCATATTAAGACCGGCCAAGATGGCAGTTCCTCAATTTAGATTCAGATCCTTATTAACACCTCAATTTAAAAATTGTTCTGCGATAACTATTAAAAGAATCTTAAGAGTGAAACCTAGCCTTCGGGTCAATTAAAAGACCGGGCCAAGATGGTAAGACCTGTTAAAAAGATTCAAATTATTAATTAAGAATCTTAAGAGTGAAACCTAGCCTTCGGGACAATTGTAAGACCGGGCCAAGATGGTAAGACCTGTTCAAAAGATTCAAATCCCTGTTAACATCTGAAAACATGTTAACACTCTTAGCAGATGTGATTTATTTAAAAATCACACACGTTATTATTATATAAGGATCTTTTAAAAGATTCCTAACCCAGTTTAATGATCTCTGAATCCTGGGTTTACATCATCAATTAAGATGATCATATTTTAACCATACGTGGTAAAATAGTGCCTACGGGCCTTGCTCATTTCTACATGAGCCAAAATACAGTGGTAGCTATAACTCCCTGTCAGAAAAAGGTAACGAACTAGGTTCAAACCTCAAATGCTTTGATTCTCTGAAATCATAGCATATAAATTTATATATGTCATTGTGACTAAGCCTGTTGTGCTAATATATATAAGGGCCTTGATTCTCTGAAATCATGGCTTATGGTTTAAAAAAAAAAAATTGTCCTTGTGACTAGGCCTTTTGGTGCTATTAAATAAAACTGTTATTGTTGCTTTGATTCTCTGAAATCATAAGCTTATAATTTATAAATGTCCATGTGACCAGGCCATTGGGTGCCACTAATAAAACTGTTAATGTTTTATAATTAGGATAAGTTATAATAGAAATCCTAAATATATATGATTAATAAATTAACCAAATATGGTCTCTGTTTACCATGGTTAATGAATTTCCCTAAGGGACAGTTCCGTAATAAACATCCCTTAGAAGGGAAGTGCCTACGGGCCATAGTAAATGTCCTCTGAGACTAAAGACAGTGGTTCCTACAACTCCCTGTCAAGAAAAGGAAATGAACTTTGATTCAAACCTTAATGCCTCGATTCTCCGAAATCATGGCTTATAAATTAAACTTGTCTACGCGACTAGGCCATTGTGCTATTATTAACGTATGAATTAGGATTTATGATAAAAATCCTGAATAAAATAAATATCTTTCCTTCCCTGTCAGTATGCATTTTAAAAAGGGAATCTTAAAGGTGAAACCTAGCCTACGCGGCCAAGATGGTGAAACCTACTCAAAGGATTCGGATCCTTGTTAACACCTAAGAACGTGTTAGCACTCTTGACAATTATGATTCGAGAAAATCACAACAGTCATCCTTATATTAGATTCTTCCAATTCCTTTATCTAGCCTAGTGATTTAGGAATCATGGCTTATGTCATCCTATAAGATGATCATATTATAAACATCCGTTAGTGATGAAGTGCCTACGGGCTAAACTTGTTGTCCGATAAGACAACGACAGTGGTGGTCTTTGACCTCCTGTCTAAAATGTTGAACTATGTCCAAACATAATAGTCTATATGATCAATGCGATCATGACTAATATCATCTAATACGATGATCATATTATTTAACATCCTTTAGTGATGTTTTGCCTACGGGCTATAATATATTGTCCATTTGGGACATTGACATTGTTATCTTTATGATTCCTTGTCTGAGGTGGTGAGCTATGCTCAAGCCAAATAGTTAATAGGATTAATGCAATCATGACTTATATCATCTAATAGGATGAACCTATTATAAACATCCATTAGTGATGTTTTGCCTATGGGCCATATTATATTGTCCATGTGTGACAAAGACATTGTAATCTTTACGATTCCCTGTGCAAGGTAGTGAACTATGCTCAAGCCTAATAGTCTATATGATCAATGCGATCATGACAAAAATCATCAATACGATGATTAAAATTTTTAACATCCTTAATGATGTTTTGCCTAAGAGCTATAATATATTGTCCAATTGAGACAAGGCAACTGTAATCTTTTGTGATTCTTTGCCCAAGGGGGTGAGCTATACTCAAATCCCATAGTCTATACTATCATTACGATCCTGACTAGTATCATCAGTATGATGATCACAATATTAACATCCCTCGTGATGAAATGCCTACGGGCTATACTTTATTCTAGTGTCGGTAAGACAAAGATAGTAGTGATCTTTATTATCCCCTATTCAAAATGGTGTGATTATACCCAAACCTAATAGACAATATGATCGATGTGATCATAACTAATATCATTAGATACGATGGTTATATATAAACATCCATTAGTGATGTTGATTTGGCTTACCTTTCTGCCAAATAAATCGTCTTTCGAAGACGATGACAGTTGTAGTCTATGACTCCCTGTCCAAAGGAGAAGAACCACGTTCAAACCTTAAAGCCCTAATCTAATAAAATTGCGGCTAATGAATTAAGGTCCTTGGTGATAGACCATCGAGTTATGATTTAAAGTCATTCATGACAAGCCTATGTGCTATAATTTGTCATTCGTGACAAGCTAACATACTAAATGTTAACACTCCTGGTGACATGCCTTTGTGCCAGATATCTAAATGACCTTTGCGACAAGGCCTTCGTGCCGTATAATCATTTATGTCCTTCATGACTGGGCTTTATGCCATATCTTTCTACGTCCATCGAGACAGGCTTCTATGCCATATATGTATATATATAATAAAAGTCTTGTAAGACTAGCCTTTGAGCTATTTATAATCGTCCTTGTGACAAAGACAGTTGAGACATTATGGTCCCCTGTCAAGCAGGTATTGGACTCGCTCCAAACCTTAAATGCCATTGATAGTCCTTTTGTGACCTAAACTAAATGTAATAGATATACATTCAAAAAGCGTTCATTAAGAATGTTCAGAACGGAATAGCCCATACGGTTTATGAATGCCGTGGCTAATCTAAGTCAAGACATCAGGATGATGACTAATAATTGTTAAATCTTAGTGATTAGTACCAAGTTTAGAGTGTCGAAAACTCGGATGAGGTAGACGACAGTCGCAATACTATTAATGCGACGAAAGTTAATAAAACTACAAACGTAAACCTCAATATTAATGGAGTTAATCTCCAGGCTGTGGTTGACGCAGCAGTTGGAAGGACCATAGAAAAGGTCATGAAACAATCCAAAGAGCCGAATGCTTCTCACTCTAATTTTCATTCAAAACTCTGTTCAATTTCTCATGAGAAGAGTTTTGTTCACACTTCGTATACGAAGGATGAACCAAAGGAGGAAGATAACTCCCAGAAATCTAAGAAAAAGAGCAAGAACAGGCTTAATAAAAAGCAACGAAAAAAAAATGGTGGAACCGGCCGTCCCCGGAATCGAACCTGGGTCTAGGCCACACCCTTTCGCGCGCCTAGCCAACCGAGCTAGGTGCCTAGTTTGTGAAATTTCCATTTATGGTTAAATATAAGCACATGTACAATAACTTCCTTACTTCTTACTATAAGTCACCTACTTATCCTCCTTATGTTGACTAAGTATTAGAATCCAAGAATTTACCTCTATGTTTTAGTTACTCTTGGCTTGCTTATGTTGACTAAACACTAGAAAGGCTAAGGGAAGAAATGCCTGAACTCACCTGACGAACGCCAAGAGGCAGTTCACGATGTCATCAAGTACATCCCTTATCATTTACCAATGATAATTTCTGCTAAGTGTCCTGTTTTTAATACAGGCAATAATAAATCTTCATAAACCATAAGCTTAGCAAACTTCTATATTATCCACAAGGTATAAATTACCAAGGAAACCATAGTAACCGATTCTTCTCGTATCGGCAAGAAAAACCTTCCGAAAAAAAAATCCAAGAGTACTCTTTCTTCGCATAGAGTACGACAACATATGTTATCTTAATTATTTTTCCCATTGTTTTTCTATCGCCTGCGAATGCCAAACTATGTTTGATAAAAGTGCCATACGAGGGTTGGCGTATCCTAGTGTGTCCCATAGATTAATTCCATGCCTAATCAGTATGGAGGTTTAATACATGGAACCCCTAAGATATCCCAATGATCATATTGTACTAATGTCGACTTGTAGTATTCAAAGAAGATATCCAGAATGGAATTGTCCAAGTAAATGTTCCCGAATAAGGAATTCGTGGACTTATAACATAATGTGTCACTTATTTGACACGAGCAATGGTGGATGAACTGGAGCCTGAGATATGGAAAATCTCTGTAGCCTCCTCGTATCTTGACTATCTTCTCCTAAGATTTCCCTGTTTACCCCTGAGAGGCAGGTAGAATTAAGATTTACATCCATTTAAGACTGTATTATTATTAAATCTCCAAGACGGCTAGTACCATCATTGGAAGAATCGAAACCCTGATTTACTAATTTTTAAAATAGAGGGTTCATATAGCCTGACTCAATCTTCTGAGGGTCTTATATTATTAAATAAGAAAGAAGGTTCATATTGCTCATTAATTGCCCCAACCCTAATTAGGCAACGATTAAGAATTTACCATCAGCTACCCAGGATCTAAAGGCAAATTATTGGTGGATAGGCTTGAAAAATTCTGTAGCCACCTATGTAGCTAAATGCTTGACATGTGCGCAAGTCAAAGCCGAGCATCAAAAGCCGTCAGGTTAGCTACAACAGCCTGAACTTCCTACGTGGAAGTGGGAAATGGTAACTATGGATTTTATCACCAAATTACCCAAAACCAGAAAAGGAAATGATACTATATGGGTTATAGTTGATAGACTGACTAAGTCAGCACATTTCTTACCCATCAAGGAGACGTATAGCTCCGACATGTTAGCCCAGTTATACGTGGATAAGATTGTAGCCTTACATGGCATACCTGTAGCTATTATCTCTGATAGAGATACTAGATACACGTCACATTTTTGGAAGAGTTTCCAACAATCTTTGGGCACACGTTTGAACTTTAGTACGGCTTACCATCCTCAGACAGACGGTCAGAGTGAGCGTACTATTCAAACGTTAGAAGACATGCTACGTGCATGTGCAATCGATTTGGGTGGTAGTTGGGATAAGAACCTACCGTTAATCGAATTCTCCTACAACAATAGCTACCACACCAGCATCAAGGCTGCGCCTTTTGAGGCATTATACGGTAGAAAGTGTAGATCACCCGTCTGTTGGGCGGAAGTTGGAGATGTCCAGTTATCAGGACCAGAGATCGTGTTCGAAACAACGGACAAGATTGTCCAGATTCGTGACCGTCTCAAGGCTGCCCGGGATAGGCAGAAGAGTAACGCTGATCCTAAGCGTAAAGATTTTCACTTCGAAGTAGGTGACAAAGTCCTACTTAAAGTGTCACCCTGGAAGGGGGTGATGCGGTTTGGTAAGAAAGGCAAGCTAAGCCCGAGATACATAGGACCTTTCGAGGTTATCGAACGTGTCGGGTCAGTTGCCTATAAGTTAAACTTACCAGAAGAGCTCAGTGGAATTCACAATGTGTTCCACATCTGCAATCTGAAAAAGTGTTTCACTGACGAATCACTGGTTATACCACATACAGATGTGCATATAGATGAGAGCTTAAGATTTGTTGAAAAACCCTTGTCGATTAAGTATCGACGGGTTAAGAAGCTTCGAAGGAAGCATGTGCCTATTGTTAAGGTCAAATGGGATGCCCGTAGAGGTCTCGAATTCACGTGGGAGGTTGAATCCACGATGAAAGAAAAGTACCCTTACTTATTTCAGTAATCTCGGGTCGAGATTTATTTTAAGGGGGTGAGGATGTAACACCTCAAAAATTCACGTCCTATAATGTGTAGACACGTGTCAAATGTTTAAACGTGTGAAAGAAATATTATAGAAGGACTAAAGTTGACAAACATGGGAAGTATGTGATTATACGGGTTCTAAGTGTCAACAGTGAATAAATATACTTCATAATAACCCTACATGATGTTTATAACATCAAACGAATAAATCATGGATCATACGAAGCTAAAAGTGAGAGATTACAAACTACAGGGGTTAAATGTGTCAACATGTTTAAAGATATACCTCTGAGTGACCTTTTGACAAACCCGAAGCTTTGTAAATGTTAATTATGCTCACTAGAATGCACGATATAAATTTCATAAAGTTTCGTTATCGTATGAGAAAGTTATGATCAAATTCGTGTGCGAGGGGTTAAAGTGCAAACGTTGAAAGTTAAGACTTTTCGGGTTAACCGGAAGTGTTCAGGGATTTGGAAAAGTGGGTATAAGTCCCAAAGCCCTTGTGGGTAATTATAAGGGGGTCAAAATGCAAGAAATAACCTTGATTGCCCCTTCGTGAAGCCAAAGGTCAAGTAACAAAACAAAGAAAATAGAAAATTCTGAATTTAAGGGCCAGGCGGCCCGCTTGAGGATCTGCCAAATGGGAGGCGGGCCGCGTCAGGCCGCCAGATGCAGAAAACGGGGACAGACCCCTGGAAACGCGAAGAATCGATCTTAAACGACATTTAAACATGGTGGGCGACCCCTAAACTGTACTAGGGCACTAGAGACACATGTTGGATGGTTATGGTCGATCATAGAGTTAGGTGTCAACATATTGTGGTGATAATTTCACTATAAAAGGCCATTGTGTGCAATGTTGTTCCTCACACCTTCATCTGCAATTGTGGATCAATTCTGGAGCTCCCAAGCAGCCTCAACTGATCTTATCTCGTGCCTAGGACTCTTATTAGGAGGACCAGTAAAAGCTACGTGCATTTTGCTAATTGTGAATTATACTTTGCTCAGACTAAATGCAGGTACTAAACGAAATTGGCTGGATTGTCTCCTTAGCATCAATAAAGAGTCTCGCAAGCTTAAGATGCCTGAAGTCTGTTGAACTATCGTTTCCATTTTAATTACGATCCTTCTGTGGATAAACTTCCGAATATTGTGACATTTGATATTACAATAATAAATTTGGTTGTATTATATTTTCAATTGCTTCCGCTGTGCATATTAATATTGCGTTGTTTGACTATTATGTTGCCAACCATGACGTCACGATACTCCCCACCGGGCCCACCGATGACACATGGAAATTCGGGGTGTGACATTTGCGATGGTCCATGCGCTAACATTCGTTATCGTTACGCGCGTATAGGCACGATGATTAGATGGAATAGGAATAGAGAGAATTCCTAGTAGTTGGAGGGGCACCATCGAGATGAATACTTCACCTTCCTTTTCTTGTCAAGTGTGTCGTCAATCTCGCTTCACATAAGCCGCAGGGATCTCGTCCCGTTGATTAATAATTCGTTCAAGGTTGCCGCCTCTGGCTCGTCGTCTCTATCGTAGTTAGGCACCTTCACGATCGAGAGAGAAGAGCTGCCATTTCCTACGGAAGCAAGCTCAGAATCTTGTTTGGTAATCACTCCCAGCCATGAGCTTTGCAAAGGACGCGAGGTCGGTAGCTTCATCGTGCGAGTCACGTACAGTAATAGGAGTCAGAGTCGAAAGTATCTTGTTCACGTCAATAATCATTCCGTACACTTATTTGTATGTATGTATATCAATAACATATATGCTACTTAGCAAAATCAAGCAATTTAATGTATCGTATAACTCTCGTTTTTGGGGGGTCATTTTTCTAGTTGTCGATTTACGACAGAAACACTACTTGGTACTAGTGGTTACCAAGAGTGTATTTTATCTTTGGCAAATCTAACTTGTGTAGACTATGCCTTAATTGGCACCTTATTCTCATGGTATTCCTCACTAATGTCCATGCCTTGTCTCTTTTTGGAAAGTGTCTGACTCGTGGATCTTGGCGCTTTCGTGAATGCAATGAATACCTTTTTGAAAATGTTTTCGTGAGAGAACTCTAGTGACTGTAGTCTAGACTCGAGAAAGAATCCTAGTTCACTACAATCGAAGCTCTGATACCAAACTGTCACACCCTATCTTTTGCGGAAGCGCATGATGTGTGACTAGCTTGTTATCATTGCATTCAATCGTAATAAACAACTACATGATCAAAACGATGTTCATCCATTCATAAAATTTTGAGTATTACAAACACTTGTTACTTAAGTTTTAAAACAAAACCTTCATCTAGGTTACAATTCAACAAAAGTGGATGACATCTAAACTTGTAGTTTACTCCTAGTTACGACACTTGCGCCGAAGATCCATCCTGTCACCTGAAATACATGTAATTTTGGAAAACATCAACATAAAGTTGAGCGAGTTCATGCGTTCTGCATACCTTGTATGAAAACATGGTATGTATCTTGTATAAATAAAGTATTCTTGTGTAAATCAAGTTTTCTTGTGTACACCACGTACTAAATGATTGTTTGTGCAAAGACATTAAGGCATGTGAGGGCATAGGGAGCATTAGTATTTCTCCCTCAAGGCATGTGAGGACATAGGGAGCATTAGTATTTTCTCCCTCAAGGCATGTGAGAACATAGGAAGCATTAGTATTGGCTTCTTTAACTGTGTCGATTACCCTCGACTGTGTCGATTAACCTCGACTGTGTTGATTTCCCTTGACTGTGTCGATTACCCTCGACTGTGTCGATTAACCTCGACTGTGTCGATTTCCCTCGACTGGGACACCGAAGCACTCATGAGGTCGCATAAGGACCATGAGTGGGGCTCGGCCGTACCCGTTAGATCTAACCCTCGTCCCTAATTAAGTATTAATGGCATCTCAATATCTAGTTTAAGCTCACATGATCTAGTATTTTCTAGGCATTTCTTAAAGCACATCATACTCGCTACTCGTTCTCACCAAGAGTGCTTCTTTTATTTTTACCATTTGTAAAAATTGTAATATTTGTAACATGTATTTCACCCCCGAGAGTTATAAAACCAAAAATAGTTAAAGAAAAGGGGGAGCATGAACTCACAACTTTGCGTTCCCAGCGTCGTAAACTTCACCGGATTTTGCTCATAGAGCGTCGTGAACTAAACGTGTTTTATTATCGTTAGTCACTAGACTTGTAACGCACAAGTACAAGTCACTATCTTTTATGTATGTATTTTTGTGTTAAAAATAATTTATATTTTTAACTAAGTGACTTACTTATATCATTTTCTTTAACATATAACACGTTAGATCGTTCTCAAATAACCTACCCGACATTTAGACACGCAAATTACTACTTATGTCGTTTCAGCTTTAATATATATGAACTGGGCAGTTTTCAGACATTTAAATAAAATGGTTAACTTATTCCAAAAATTCCCAAATCTTTACAGAACGTCTTAAACGATCCAAAAATTATTGTGTAAAAATATCGGGGTCCAGTTCATTACCAATATTTTAAAAGAATTTATTTTCCGGACTGCAATCAGATTTGTCGCTTTCTGATTGCAGTTTACGAAATAATTCATTAAAAATTCATCGTGAGTCCGATTTATGAAATTCCAGTGGGAAAATTACAAATACATTAGTGGTCAACTATGGTATAAATTTCGTGATCAGACTCCACACAGAATACAAGTTATGACAGAAAACAGGACACACATTTTCAGCAGCAAAAATGCAGCTCTAGCAGCTGTTACGAAAAGACACTTTAAAAATAGTAAACGGAGTCCAAAAATTATGATTCCGGTGCCATTAGAACCTAATTTATAATACATGAATGTAGACTTTAGAAAATACATTTTTCGTTTTGTTAAGGTCCTGTTACAGGCAGTTAAAGTCGGCTGAAAATACAACTCAGCATGCTGGTTTTAGTTTAAAGGTTACTAAAACGCACACATACGATCACCATTTGTCCTAATAACGATTTATATCGTAACATATATTATTTACAGCAGATTAGTGTTTGTATTACTCAGATTTATCATGTTTTACACATATATCTTCTCTTTATCCACCTTTTAACACATCATGTTCAACATTTGTTCATGATCTTTAAAGTTTCTTAACGTTTATCATTCTTATCATCTATTAACCACCAAAGACAAGAACAAGATGAAGATTTAGAACACTTACTACTAGCACAAGGCTAGGGGAGTTTCAAAGCGTAAAAGTGGTGGATAAAAGAAAATGAGAGTGGTCCTTCAACTTCCGAACGTACCAAGCTTGCTTGCATGAACACTTACACCCTTGGATGCCTTTAGAATGGATGATGAGGCTTGTATGATGGTGGTGAGGGTGGTGCTTGGCTTCAGCCGAACTAGAGAAAGGAGGGAGAGAAAGTTGGTTGTTGAGTGTGAAGTGTAAAATGAAGATGGTGATCTAAAGGATTGTTTTTATAACCACCAACATAAGTTTGTCCATGGGATCTTATGCTTCATTTGTACAAGACATAATCTAATATAAAATTCAAAGAATCATGTTGGTGAGTCCCCATGTTGTAACCGGCCCAACATAAGGGGGGGGGGGGTGCTAGTTGAGTTTTAACTTCAAGTTACAATTCTAGTTAGTTAAACTAGTTACTTGTTAAGTGTTAGATTTAGGTGTTATGGTGTGTTATTAATTATCTAGTGTGTTAGGGTGTTTGGGTACCCTAACTAGCTTTGAAAAAATAAAAACATTGCTTCTAGCAATATTTTTGTGTTCTGGGTAAAGTCCGGTTGTTTGGTTAAATACTGGTTCGTTTAAGTGCTTAATTGCATCGTTTAGTGTCCTTCAAGTATCTTTTGTGACACTTTCAATTCCCGACACTTAGGGAAGTATTCTGGATGATAAATCATCATTTCTGCATAATATTACAGTGTCATATTGCTGATTATAGCTGAATTTAAATAAATTTTGCCCTTAAAGTGCGTTTCGGGTACTATTTAGTGCGTTATTTAGCTTCCGGAATGCCTATATTAAAACCCTTGTATGTACTCTTGGGTTTTAATGCATTCTTGACGTTGGACCTACACCTAAGCTCCAATTCTAATGTCTGACTACTTTCTGCAGTTCTGTTGACACGATGTGTCTTACCGGTGAGTTTACTAATATTTTTGACGCAACGCTATCATAACGTAATTCTTGTAGCATATATCATGCATGAATTCACTTGCATGGAATTCAGAAATTTATTTTTCTGGTAAACCAGATCAAGCACAGTCATTTAAGCACAAATTACTGTTCATTTCGTGTACGGAATGTACGGAAAAGTGACGGTTGTCACAATCGGCACCCGAATCGAATTAAAGCAGAAACAAAGAAATCATCCAGTAGGAACTTACCCGTCACAACGTTGGGATCATTCCTTGCATCTCCCTGACCAATCACAAATGCACGTCCCCTGGAACCATTGCCATCATTATTATTCCTGTTGTTTCCATTCCCTTGGTTGTTGTTGTTTTGGTTCTGATTCAGCTGTGGGCAGTTCCTTTTGAAGTGGCCTTCAGCCCCACATTGAAAACACCCCTTATTATTATCCTGCTGCTGCTGTTACTGGTTCGGTGGAGCTTGTTGTTGCTGTTGACGAATCTGATTCGCAGGATATGGGTTCCTGTAATCCTTCGCTGCGTGACCAGGTTTGTTGCATCTATGACAGCGACGCCCGCTGTGGTGCAAGTTACAACGGTTACACTTAGGTTGATTTCCCTTGTACCATCCCTGACCTTGATTACTAGAGGATTGTTAACTAGGACTCTTGTAGTTGTCAGTCCTTCGCTGCTGAGACTGAACAGAAGTTGAACCCTTGCTTGAATTTCCATCCCATTTGCGCTTGTTGTCGCTAGGAGCATCAGGAGTAGTGGTAGCACTAATACGCTTTGGCAGCCTGTTCTGCTCAACTGCCTGATCAGTGAGACGGTGGGATAGTCGTATGACCTGCTGAATCGTGAGGAGGTTAGCTGAAGTCACCATACTCTGAATCTCTGGCACTAAACCCTTGATGTATAGTTCGATCGTTTGCAGGTAGGATCCACCATGGTAGGACACAATGCAACTAGTTCGTTCGATCTCTTAGTATACGCCTCGATTTCAGACCCCGTCATCTTCAAATTGTACAACTCCACTTCTAGCTTGTGAATGTCATCATGATGACAATACTCCTCTTTGATCAGATCTTTAAAATCATTCCATGGGGTGGCATTAGCAGCTACCAACCCTAGCATTTGCACATGTGCGTTCCACCAAGTGAGCGCACCACCTTCAAGAGTTCCCGTAGCAAATTTCACCCTACTAGCAACAGGGCATTCACACGTCTCGAAAACGGATTTGATCTTCTCGAACCAGTGGAGAAGACCTACAGCTCCTTTCGTACCACTGAAGGTACTAGGTTGACAGTCCATAAAGGTCTTGAACGTACACACAGGAGGTTGAGCATGCTGACCTGTTGCGCGAGAAAGAAAGGATAAGGTTAAGCACGAGAGTTGGTTCACGAGAGTAGGATCTAAACATCCTAGGATAGGTCGAAACAGCAGGTTATACCTCCTGCTTGAGCGGCTGTGAGAGCCTCAGCAACTCGTTCGTTGATTAGAGCCGTCAGCTGGGCTTGAGTCAAGTTCAAACATCCACTCATGATTTTCACATCGAAGTAAACACAAGTGAGAAAGGTGTCGCGAAAGTGCGTAAGTATGGGATGACAGAAGAGAGTAAGCACACAGGGTTTCTATTAGTCACTATGTCAACTAAGCATACCATGATTAATGCACTACTTAAACTAACAGGCAGGCAATACAAACACAAACCATATTACCTATAGTGTTGAGTCTTGCACATGGAGCGAAGTGTCGTTGTGGATCTTTGAGCACTGTACAGGTTATAGTCTGGTTTTGTCAAAAAGCTTTTCCCTTTTTAAAACCAAGTTCACTATAACCAATGGCTCTGATACCAATCTGTCACACCCCCAAATTCCACAAGCGGAGTATCACCGCATGAGAGCGTGACATGACCAGGATCAAGCCACCAATCATATTGAACAATGTATTAAAGTAAATATAAAACCAACCTACAATATAATTGGTGTCCAAAACAGATTAACCCCGGCAACGGCGCCAAAATTTGACGTGATGTCGTGGTCACAATCAAATTTAATCCAATTACTACTAAATAGATAGCGGTAAGTGGGTATCGAACACAGGGAGTTTGTGGAATGTGTGTTATTTGAAGATTTATCTAATTTAACTAAATTAATCTAATTGCAAGAGAAATAAAATTTAAGAGTTTATGTGAGTGAATTGGTTTTAGACTAAATTAAACTAATTAAATTGCAAGAGAAAAGTTTGGTTGTAAGCAAATTAGTGACAAATGACCATCCTAGATTTCCGGTTTGTTTCGACATTCATATTATCATTCCACTAGAAAGAACTACATAGACATAACTCATGTGTGATTACTTGCAGTGATGAAAGGGAACTAAGTACTCAGATTCCTAGAACGTGAGGTTGTTACCCGATGATCAATCAACCCTTACCCAATTCTAATTCTACCCATGATATCTCGATTGCCAACGGCACCAAGAACGTATGGTTTCAAACTAGATTAATATAAGAATTAACAAGCTACTAACAAACAATCACACACCATAACAAACCAACCATAAAGATAAGGATTGTTATTCTAGAAATTAGGAAATCAAACACAAAATGTCTCAAGCAAACCTTCAATCCAGGATGATCATAAAGTGTTTAGCCACACATGGCTCGAATCAACATCATAACAAGTTTTCCATGTTCAAAGGGATCACCAACATAAAAACTAATGATTAACTCTTGTTCTTCACACCCAAAAGTCTCCAAGAAGCTCCCAATTTCGTCCACAATCAGGTAGTAACCGATTAGCAATGATAGGTCCCCATAAATTATCTTGAAATCAGCATTAAATGAGAAGTTACAAGAAAGCATCAGTCGGAGCCGTAACCTACGGCTCCCAGCCGTAGGTTACGGCAGTCAGCAACTCAAAAGGTCAACATAGGGCCGTAACCTATGGCTCTCAGCCGTAGGTTACGGCGATCAAAGTTCTTTACGGCTGAAGGCTCCTGTTTTACGGCGGGAAATGCTGAAAACTTGTTTTCAGCATAACTTTTTCGTTTCAACTCCGTTTTCTTCACCGTTTTCGCCTATGTTCTCGTAATTTCATCCTCTATCATGCTATCCTCTTAATTATTCAATTCCAAAAATTGATTTTTTATTGATGCTCCAAATTCTTTCCCTTTTATGCTCCATTTGCACCTGCACGTCCAAACAACTAGTAGTTACCAAGTTCAAACAATTAAACGTGTAAAGAATGGGATTTTAATCTTTTTAAGGCACTTAAGGGTTGTCCTACAGACCACCCGTCACATCCCCACACTTACTCGTTGCTTGTCCCAAGCAACCTATTCAAAAACCATTTCAAAACCACAAGCGATTAACATGAAAATCAAGCTAAAATGTATCGTCCTTTTACTAACTTTTTATCACACCACAAGACACACCCCTCACAACAACTCTCGGTGACAAGAAATATTAGCACATTATGCTAAAACACTCAATGCACGTGTGTGATTGTGCGACAATAAGCTTGTATAAAAATCAAGTCTCCTTCTATTGAGTATTTAGCATGCTTATGAATCAAAAGGACTTACGGGTTGTAACGGGGCTAGGTGCAAAGGTAGGAAAATGGTGGAATATATATGCGAGAGCTAATTGATTTGACCCGGTTTTTATTTCTACCACTAAACAAAGCAACCATCAAATATATACACAACTTCTTCAACATTCTCAACTACTATTGCAACTAAATACGTTTTTTTTTCAAATTTTCCTCTTTCTCTTTTTTTTTTCTTTTTTTTTCATCATTTTTTTTTTCATTTTTTTTCATAACACATCAAACTCAACAATATATACAAGAACATCAATACTACATACTAAATCTCCTAAACCGGGTCATCTCAATAGGTAAAATTTTGTAGGAAGTAGGTTTGGGTCACAACCGAATGGTATAAGGCTCAAACATGGCTTTCTAAAGACCAAACCCCCACCCCTCACAATACCAAGCTCATATATATAAAGTATGAGGTCCAACCCACCAATCCCACACTCTCACACGTCTAGACGAGGCTACCTAAAAGTCCCCTATCATTTTCAAACGCATGCTAACTCTAGGATTTAACAAGAATTCGTACACAAGTTCTATTAACACAATAAACACACCGCCACTCAAAACAAAGAAATATCTATAATAATCATATGTGGCTCAAACACTCACTAAGAAATGACTATAAAGGGGTGTCGGCGTGTCAAGTGGAACAATATTAAGTTTTCAAATTTTGACAATTTTCGCTTGGCTTCACAAAAATTTTTAAAATTCTCAAAAAATTCCCCCCATCCCCACACTTGGGATACATTGTCCCAATGTATGGTTTTGAGGGAAAGATCGATTCTAACAAAAAAAACATTAGCTTTCGCTAATACTCTCAAATCCCAAATTTTTTTTTTTATTTTTTATTTTTTTAACAACTAATACCAATATTTTAATACTAAAGAACATAACAAGACTAAGGAAAGAGTACATTGACCTGGTGAAGTTTGACACAACAGATGTTGTAGATAATCCGACTTCCTATCATCACCTTCACGCAACTCTCCGCACATCTTCCCCACACTTATCTAAAACCACCTTGGGTTGCCTCCCAAGCAGCGCTAAAGTTTAGGTCTTCAGCCCGACCGTACCTGATATGTCTCAAGGTGGTCTCAATGCACATTTACCTTTTTCGTTGCTAATGTAAGCACGGTGTTTGATTCTTCTATTGTGTGTGTGCTTTGTCACGTCCCATCTTTCTTTGCAAAATTCTTTAAATCCACATTTTCCTACCGAATTTCCAACAAATGCTCGGTAGTTTACTCTCCACTTCACTACTTCGTTTTCTGTGCCCAACAAATCCAAACTCTCCCATAAACATAACTTATGAATGAAATCCCCCACATCATGAAGTGCCACCTTCCTAGTTTCTAAACATGCATCCTTAACACTCTTGGTTTCCATAACCACCACAGCCGGAGAGTTGTAATCAACTTTGATTGGTTCATCAAGTAAAAGGCCCTCAACTTTGCTCTCCATAGGTGGTTCCTCCACAATAATTTCAATTGTATATTCCTCATTTGGCCCTAATAATTCAGTTTCAAGTTCGGGAGGACTCACAACCTTTTCTTCTACATCACCCATAGGTGTCATTTGTTCAATCTGCACATATATCCAGTGTTGTTTTGCTTGACGTTTTTCCACTATCGACTTCCCTGGCCTCATCTCTTTCACCTCTTTTGGTAACAAATCATATTTCCATTCCAAAAGTTCTACTCGTTCTTCCATTGACAAATGAGGTTTTGTTAATTCTTTTTCAACATGAACCATGTGTCTCTTTCTCATCATCTCGTCACGACTTTCAGATTTATGTGACTGATAGTGCAAAGTAGGTTGTTGAGTTACACATTCATAACCATACTGATCAAATGTATACTGAGCATGATAATAGTCTTGATCGTACATCTGAGGGCCTTCATATGAAAGTTGGGAATATTCATCATAATAATCACCGTAATCGTACTCCTCTTGGTAACTCATTTCCGGATCAAATGCCAAAGGTGATAGCTTGTGAGAGCTCCTAGTACGCATGCACCTGTCAATACCTGCACACTAACACACCCAGCGTAAACCAGAAAAATAACAAACTTAAAAAGAAAGAAAATAACACACGTTGCGCACTACTCCCCGGCAACGGCGCCAAAATTTGACGTGATGTCGTGGTCACAATCAAATTTAATCCAATTACTACTAAATAGATAGCGGTAAGTGGGTATCGAACACAGGGAGTTTGTGGAATGTGTGTTATTTGAAGATTTATCTAATTTAACTAAATTAATCTAATTGCAAGAGAAATAAAATTTAAGAGTTTATGTGAGTGAATTGGTTTTAGACTAAATTAAACTAATTAAATTGCAAGAGAAAAGTTTGGTTGTAAGCAAATTAGTGACAAATGACCATCCTAGATTTCCGGTTTGTTTCGACATTCATATTATCATTCCACTAGAAAGAACTACATAGACATAGCTCATGTGTGATTACTTGCAGTGATGAAAGGGAACTAAGTACTCAGATTCCTAGAACGTGAGGTTGTTACCCGATGATCAATCAACCCTTACCCAATTCTAATTCTACCCATGATATCTCGATTGCCAACGGCACCAAGAACGTATGGTTTCAAACTAGATTAATATAAGAATTAACAAGCTACTAACAAACAATCACACACCATAACAAACCAACCATAAAGATAAGGATTGTTATTCTAGAAATTAGGAAATCAAACACAAAATGTCTCAAGCAAACCTTCAATCCAGGATGATCATAAAGTGTTTAGCCACACATGGCTCAAATCAACATCATAACAAGTTTTCCATGTTCAAAGGGATCACCAACATAAAAACTAATGATTAACTCTTGTTCTTCACACCCAAAAGTCTCCAAGAAGCTCCCAATTTCGTCCACAATCAGGTAGTAACCGATTAGCAATGATAGGTCCCCATAAATTATCTTGAAATCAGCATTAAATGAGAAGTTACAAGAAAGCATCAGTCGGAGCCGTAACCTACGGCTCCCAGCCGTAGGTTACGGCAGTCAGCAACTCAAAAGGTCAACATAGGGCCGTAACCTACGGCTCTCAGCCGTAGGTTACGGCGATCAAAGTTCTTTACGGCTGAAGGCTCCTGTTTTACGGCGGGAAATGCTGAAAACTTGTTTTCAGCATAACTTTTTCGTTTCAACTCCGTTTTCTTCACCGTTTTCGCCTATGTTCTCGTAATTTCGTCCTCTATCATGCTATCCTCTTAATTATTCAATTCCAAAAATTGATTTTTTATTGATGCTCCAAATTCTTTCCCTTTTATGCTCCATTTGCACCTGCACGTCCAAACAACTAGTAGTTACCAAGTTCAAACAATTAAACGTGTAAAGCATGGGATTTTAATCTTTTTAAGGCACTTAAGGGTTGTCCTACGGACCACCCATCAAGTATCACCGCAGGAGGCGTGACATGACCAGGATCAAGCCACCAATCATATTGAACAATGTATTAAAGTAAATATAAAACCAACCTACAATATAATTGGTGTCCAAAACAGATTAACCAAGTTCAAGTTATCAGCGGAAGCATAAAGTCTAAAACCAAAACATAAATTCAAAAGTTCAAATGTTTAACATGGAACTCAACAGTCCATGCCCCACAACGACCTCGACCTCCTGTGCAAGCTCCATGTAAAGACCTAACGACCTGCAAGGCATATAGTAACGAATCAACAACAAAGTTGAGCGAGTTCATAGTTGGTTGTCCATTTTAATGATGTTCCAAAAACCATAAGTTACTTCGAAAACCATGAGTTAACCAATTCCTTGTTTCCTAAACCATAACCAGTGGGGGCTACCCCATGTTAACCACTAGACCCGTTACCATGTCGACTACTGACTGGAGTCATGTTTATGTGCCCTGCGTCAATGTCTATCATCATTGACTAAGTGCCCAGATCCATTAGTCCACTCCCGTCCTCTGCGGCACGGTGTGAGGCTTGTCAAACCTAATAGCGCTATTTAACTAATGACCCATTCGCCATGGCCAGACGATTAAGTTGATATAAAAATGAGGGACTTCATGATAGAGTTTTTTTTCTAGTAAGTTATATGTTGTCATCCTTCCTACGGAGGATGGAGGTACGTAATCTACCCAAGGAGAATACGCAGGTTTAATGTTGTCATCCTTCCCATGGAGGATGGAGGTACATATTCTACCCAAGGAGAATATGCAGATTTCATTTTAGTTCCTTAACCCATTCCCAAACCACCGGGAATCCCATGCCTTGGGCTGTTATGGTTGTGCAAGCCCAATCCTCTTGTGAGATCCAAAGGATAAAGCCCAATAAACATCCGGCCCAACCTGTTGTGCATTCAGCACAATCTTGTGCGACTCAGAAACATACCCGGCCCAACTACAAATGTAACCCAAAATCATACGGCCCAACATATAAACAGACACTTATCTTGTGCGATCCAAGCACACTTGTGCGATTCAGTGTAACTTATATGATTGGGTTTTGGGTTGTTCGGCCCAACAACATATCATAACTTAATATATTATGCTGCCGAACATCTTGTGCGATCAGCACAACCTTGTGCGATCAGCACAACCTTGTGCGATTCATAAGATGTTGTGCGCTTATGCTTAAATGAGTTGTACAGTGTGCTTAAACAGTTGTACCCTATACCTTGTGCGACTGGCCTTGTGCGATCGGTTTTATGTTTCCTTAAATCATGCAATCAGTTTCACCAATTCCATTTAATTTGCAAGATCCAATTAACAGTTTCCAATCATGCAATAATCGATCAAACTAAGACTTTATCATCTAATTCCTATGAACCCTAATCATATTCAAAGCATAACAACAACTTATAACATTAAACTATCAGATTAAAGCTTTCAAGATCATCATACAATACTTCATGCCAAAACATACGAATCAATTGAACATCTAAACACATCACAACCGATTAACTTATGTTCGATTCAATTACAATATACGTGTGAGCCGATTAACATACTACCACATCTTGTTTCATCATTAACAAATTAACATTATAGCTAATCGTTCGTATCAATCTCATGAACACATATCATCAATGATTCTACTAACAAGAACCCTAAGTCATCATACAAGATCATAACAACCACAACATCGATTAACACACAATCATAGGGATCGTAACATCATCAAACATACAATCAATAGTAAAATACTAATCGGTTAGAAGGTAGAACAAGGGTCGATCTGAACAAGAAAGCTTCGAGAGAAGAGGAGATGTTGTCGTCGAGTTCGAGAGAGAGGGAGAGAGATTTAGGGTTTGGTGTGTGTTGTGTAATTTGCAAGTAGTGAGGAGTATACACCCTCCTCATGGGGTTATGCGTGTAAAGGGTGGGCCGAACCCATCACGGGCTGCCCTTGGTTTCGAATACAAGGAGTGTGGCCCAAAAGGGCTTGTGCGATCCAACTTAGGTAATATACATACACGTTTACAATACAATTTCATACACATAACATTCAAATTCATAATATCTCACTAGAATCAACATATCAAGTAATCACATAACGTTCAGAACATGTTACATCAAAGTACGACGAAAGGTTTGAAAAACGAGTTGTCACACGTGTACACCGGAAGAAGCTTTGAGTTACCGTTGGTTACGAAGAATGCAAGTATGTGAGTTCATGTCCCCCTTTTCTTTTAACTGTTTTCGTTTTATAACTTCGGGGGGTGAAATACATGTTACAAATGATTACGATTACAAATGGTATGGTTAGCTAAGGAATGAACTGTTAGATCATGTGAATGGGTAGGCGTTACCTTGAGACCATTAATCCTATTATAAGGACCGAGGGGCATGAGTGATAGATCTATTTGTGTGTTGCGAGCCTCACCCATGGGTCCGCGAGTTGACCGCATGTGGTGACCATGTCGTTCCAGCCGGGTGGCCCGGTACAAAATACGCAAAGGATTGAGCCTTCCTACGCCGTTACACACACATTAATGACCTTGCAAATCATTAATAGATCTGTTCATATTCTCTTTCGTACCAGGTTTAAAAAACATACATACTTACAATGATTACAAAGGTTTATTCGCGCACACATACAAAACACATGAACTCGCTCAACTTTTGTTGATGTTTTCAAAACTACATGTATTTCAGGGAATTAAATGAGGATCTGGCGGGTGTTTGGAGATTTCAAGTAATGTTGGAAATAAAAGATGTCATCCGAAGCCTAAGGGTTTGGATAGTGTGTCTTATCCAAGATAAGACACATCTTTCAAAGCATGGTTTTATTTAAAGTCTTTTGTCTAGTCCTTATGGAACTCTAAAGCAATTTGCATGGTTTGTAATATGGATTCAAAGTCTGAGTTGAGATATTCAAGACAATGATGTTTGTGATAATTTTAAACTTAAGTAATGGATGAACATCTTTAGTTTTATCATATAGTTGTTTGTTATGGTTGAATGCAATGATATTAAACAAGTCACACATAATCATGCTTCCGCAAAAGTCGGGGTGTGACAAAATCTGACCAAATGGACCCCACATGAGGGTATTTTGGTCATTTTACTCTCATGTGGGTTCTATTTGGTCAGATTTAACCACAAAATACCGTCATGTGGGGTCCATTTGGTCATATTTAACCACAAAAATTAACTAAGATAGGGCTAAAGGACATAACTTGCAAGGGTTTGCAAACATCGAGTACGTTTTCTGTAATTATTGAAGACAAATGACACAATTTGCAATAAGTAACATATATGAAGGACGATTTTTGTAATTTACTCTTCATTTTAATAGCAGTTACAATTCACGCTGTCTATATTATATATAATGTATTTCCACATATGTGTGGTATGCAACTAATTTTGCTTAAAATGGAAACTTCCCAAATCACAAATTCTGTTTCTAAATTATTCGATTTGCATACGTATTTATGAAGTAAGTTTAAAGAGATATTCTATGGGTGTGTTTGGGATTTGACGTGTGCGCGTATATACATAATTTTACAATGAATTTACACACGATTCGGTTTTATATTTATAAAAGTGATTTATACTTCAACATCAAAACACACACGAAAGGGCAAGTGTACCCCGTCATATATGTAGTAAAGTATCGGTAAGAACTAAGCGTCGATCCAAGGACGTGGGCGGAGAAACAATAGTAAACCTTTGTCATTAAATTACCGGTAGGAAGATAAGTTGTGTGATTTTCTAAAAACTAAAATAAGCATAAACAAATATTCATAAAAACATAATAGATTCCAAATAAGAAAATAAATATATAGCCTTGCTTTATGCACAACCAAAGCATGCAAACTAAGTCGGTTTTGTCACTTATAACATTTGGTTAATTCTCCATTTTCAAGACAATTAGTATCCCTTTCGGGAATCCTAACATGACAATCATTCGGAAAGCTAAAACGATAAACACACTTTAACCACCTAAAATTGTTCTTTAATGCTCAAATGACAAATGTCTATGAAAATCCCCTAAAGATAAGTTAGTCATCCGTTAAGAGTTTTCTAACCTCACTTAATCAAGGAAAGCGACACCGATAAACACAATGCAACCACCGAGACAAGTATAAACTAGATTAAATCACAACCGAGTTCATTTTACAAATCTTGAACACAAATTCACCAAGATAGCACATTTGGCCTAAACTACTAACTAAGCTAACAATTTATGACAAGAATTCATAACAACACCATTTAACCCGTTAAGATCCTTCCGTGAGGGAAAGTCTTCTTGATTAACAATAATTATCCTTTATTAACCCACTAACCATTTCTAGTATCATGGAGCAAACAATTTAAACAAGTTAATCTAGTTAAACAAGTTCAAAGTCTACTAATACATGATTAATTAAGCATCTTCTTGCAAATATCTCAACTAACCACATACCAATCATCCAAGATAATTACTTATAATCAAGAATTCAACATCAATAAACAAGGTTGCAAACTAATCATCAAAGATTAACATAGAAAATGCTTCAAAGTGTCATTACAAACATAATTAACTTACTAAAGGTTGTAATTAAGCAAGGGATACAAATGTTTTTGCCCTTAGGCTTACAATAATACATAATCATCAATCTAAATGCTTGAAACATGAACAAAAACAAGGAAAGATTGAAGAATCAAACCATAAACAAGCACAAGATTGAGTATCCGGATAGTAATGGAGCTAAACGGCACAATGGGGCTTGAATCCGGGTGAAAGCTAATGCCTCCGGAGCCTGAATAATCGTCTGTGAAGCTCCCAAAAGTCCAGAATTATGAAATGAAAGCTGTTGTCTGTTTTTTATAACTTTTTCAGATCGCACGGTCGTGCCATTAAAGTGCACGACCGTTCACTTTTAAAATCCTGTTCACCATACTGTGTGACATCAGCAGATCTTGACCGGTCTTCGCAGTCGCACGGGCGTTCCACTGACTGCACGAGCGTGCATCTCCGAGGTTTGGATGGCACGAGCTTCTGCACTGGTGGTGCATCTCCGGGCTGAGGTTGGTCATCGCATCCGCACGAGCGTTCTCTCAGTCGCAGGGTCGTGCATTACCGAGATGGCTTGCACGTTGGATCGCATTGGCTATGCATCACCGAGATGAGCCTGGTTGTCAGAAATGCACTGTGGTGCGATGGGTCACATGACCGTGCAACTCGCCCATATCATAATTTTTCACAGAAACTTCGCAGCTCTGCCGTTTCGGCCGGAAAGTCCTTGTTTTCATCATCTTCTTGTTTGGCACGCTGTTTTAGGCCTTTAAACACAAATACACCCAATTCAGTATGCGATTCTCGGTTTTACGGCCAAAAACGCGTAAAATAGGGGTAAAATGGGGGAATAAAGTATGCGTATTTTGGTGAATATCAAACCTCCCCACACTTGAACCTTGCTTGTGTGACAACTGGCACCCAACCGGTAATTTCTGTACACTTTAATTATTATTTAATGACTGCAATTATGTGCTTAAATGTCAACAATGTCTGATTACATACTTTACAAGTGAGTTCATGCACGTTTTATACTACAAGAATTACTTTATGATAGCGTTGCGTCAGAAATACTAGTAAACTCACCGGTAAGATATATTGTGTCAACAAATCTGCAGAAAGCAGTCAGACAATAGAATTGGAGCCTAGGTGTAGGTCCAACGACAAGAATACATTAAAACCCAAGAGTACATACAAGGGTTTATATATAGACTTTCCATAAGCTAAAATACGCACTAAAAAGCACCCGAAATACACTTTAAAAGCTGAATTTTATATAATTAAGCAAAATAACAAGATATTACCATGCAAAAACATGACTAAATGGTCCAGAATACTTCCCTAAGTGTTGGGAATTGAAAGTATCACAAAAGGGCACTTAAAGGACACTAAACGGTGCAATTTAGCACTTTAACGAACCGGTATCTAACCGAACAACCGGACATTACCTGGAACACTAAAATATTGCTAAAAGCATTGTTTTACTTTTTCTGAGCGAGTTATGCCTCCTGAACACTAAAACATACTACATAATGCCAGAAATACATTAAACACTAGACTTAACACTTAACCTTCACTTATTTTCCTACACTTACCAATAAGTTACAATTAACCCCCCCCCCCCCCATATGTAATTTACGGCCCAAGTGGCCCCCATCTCTCAAGATCTCACAAGATTACTTGTGATATTCCTTGGATTCATCAAAGATTGTAGAAGGATTTGTTAGTACTTTCATGAACACATTACCCATTGGACATTAAGGATTAGAGGTTATAAGGACAAGATCACTTCTCATCATCTTCACCACAACAATTCTTCTCCCCTCTCCCACTAAGCTCGACCGTAAACCCCCTCCACACCACCTCCATTTTCGGTCATCATACAAGCATTCCAAGTGCACCATAAGGTGTAAGAAGGTCGCTAACGAAGTGTGGAACTCTCGGATCTTCAAGGACCTTCTTCGTTTGCTTTTATCCAACCATTTTGTCATCTTCAAGTTCTAGTATTCTTCCCTAGCTTGAAGCTAGTGGTAAGGCTCTCTTGATCTTGTTTACTTCATATTTTGAGTGGTTAAAAGATATAACAAGTTGATTATCATAAGAACCTTAAAAGACATACACATGAATCTTGAAACACAAAGTGAAATATGATGATATCTTGATGAAAAAGTGTTGTTTAGTGTATGAATGATAATTGTTTGTTGATTTCTTGAGATGATGATGTTAATCATCACATGAAGCTTGCTAGATGATGTTTAAACACTTAATCTAGCAAGTGGGAGGATGATTATAAAACAACCTAGAATAATCATCTTCTTGTAAGGACATGAACTTGAAGAATAAAAATGATTTCTTGTAAGATGATAAACAAAGTAAACTAGTGAACTTGTAGATCCAAGATTTACAAATGATTTTCCAAGAAAACCAACTTTAAAATATGATTTTTAGAAGACCTTGGTTTTTACATAAACTTACACTATTTTTATTAGAAAAACAAGTGTATAAACACTTATGAAACAAGAAAAATACAAAAGAAGTATTTTTAGAAAAATCATCCTACAAGTTGTAAGTGACTAAATCCTTCAAGAATGAGATTTACAAGCAAACAACCACTAAACCTACTAAATAACATGGTAAGTTACTACAAGTTTTTACAAAACTTCAAGTTCATGATGTAGGGTGATTTACTTGATTTTGGCACTTGATATGTGTTGGATAAGTTGATTATTGATTGTGATGATTTTAAAAGAAAATAAACACATGTTTTGAAAACATGGGAAACCTCCATTTTTAGGGGAAACTATGTCAAAATTTTTATAAATTTTGACACTTAGAAAAATATAAGTTTTTGAGAAACTTATTCCCTAAAAGTGTATCTAAAAATATTTACCAAGGTTTCCCTAATTTTTGTGTTGATTACAAGATTAAGAAATGATGATTTCTTCAAGATAAAATTGATATTAAGTATGTATATTTTTTAAGAAAAATATATATATTTATTGATCACCAAATTTTGTGCTAAGTGTATGTAGTATGTATTACATGTAATAGTGTATTAGGACTTGAAAATACACTAAATACTTCTAAGGAGTGGAAATACAAAAATACACATACAACATACTTAGACAAATACAAGAAAATATATTTATGAAAATATATTACTTGATAGAATAAATAACTTGGACAAGTTATGAACATGAAATGAAATTTTGGACAAAATACATAATTCGGGTGAAAAATACAATATACTTATATTTATTGTTGAGAAAATAATATAAGTAAGACACAGTTAAAAATATAATTTATTTTTAACACAAGAATACATATACAAAAGATAGTGACTTGACTTGTACTTGTGCGATGCAAGTCTAGTGACTAACGTTAATAAAACACGTTTAAGTCACGACGCTAGATAAGCAAAACCCAGTGAAGTTTACGACGCAGGAACGCAAAGTTGTGAGTTCATGCTCCCCCTTTTCTTTAACTGTTTTGTTTTTATAACTTCGGGGGTGAAATACATGTTACAAATGTTACAATGTTTACAAATGGTATGATGGATACAAAAACTACGGAAAAACATTCTAGATCATGTCCCGAATAGGGTACCATAAGCACCATTAATCAACGTTTACATTCAGACCGCGGAACAAAAGGTTAGATCTAATGGGTTTCAGGCAACCCCACTCTTGGCCTACTTCTACCAATGAGTGCTTCTGTGTCTCAGTCAAAGTCGACAAAAATGCCTAGGTTTGGTGGCTTCCTATGTCGTGACACATGTTAGTGGCCTTGCAAACCACTAGCGATCTCAAACATTCATAGTACTCTGTTACAGACACATTCTACATGATACATTCAAACATTCATAGTACTCAGTTACAGACACACATTATACATGATACATACAAACATTCATAGTGCTCAGTTACAGATACATTTTACAAGTTACACTCAAACATTCATAGTACTCAGTTACAGACACATTCTACATGATACATTCAAACATTCATAGTACTCAGTTACAGATACGTTTTACAATTTACATTCAAACATTCATAGTACTCAGTTACAGATACGTTTTACAAGTTACATTCAAACATTCATAGTACTCAGTTACTGATACATTCTACAAGTTACATACCATGCTTTCATTCAAGTATTTAAACATTCAATACAAAAACTGCATGAATTCACACCAACATTAACTTGACTTTTTTTTTCCAAAAACTCACATGTATTTCAGGTAACTAAAGTGGATGTGCGAGCGGTCTTACTCATGCTCGTGGATTTCGTTTATGTTTATCTATGAATAAAGTTGTAAACTTTTCAGACAATATGCCGTTTGTGTAAAACTATGATTTCAGTTATGTAATGTTGGGCAATTGAAGTTATTTTATGAGCATGTAGTATGTTTACCAATCATATGCAATGAAAACCTTTCATGATAACACCTCGTGCTTCCGCCTTAGAAAGGGGTGTGACAGATTGGTATCAGAGCCGCGATTGTAGTGAACCAGGATTCCTTCTCAAGTCTAGTCTACAATCTCTAGAATCCTTTCACGAAAACAATTTTTCAAAAAGTTTTCATTGCATAAAACTTTCCGCGACATCCACTACCTGAAACTGTTTACAAAGAGTCAAGAAAAGACACTACGAGACTTAGGGTGCACTGGAGTAGCACTTGTCTTTGATTAAGAATTACTTGCAATTATGTGTGATGCTTGATATATAAATATACTAGAAGAAGAATGTCACAAGTATACGTGACTCTACCTGAAGGCAATAGCCTATCTTAAGGAAGTGATACGAGGATGAAACGAACTTTGCGGTCTGTGCAAGGAGTTACGTAATTATGGATGCATACATAATTATTAAATTCAGTGCACAGAAACCACAGCAAGTCTTGTCACGTATAGATTCCCTCAGTACAAGAAAGGGTCAAACGTGAACCCCCTCCTCCAGCCTATTAAGTACTCTGCTAGAGTAATAATTGTTTGATGTCACTTATGTGGTATATGTCTGTGTATATATATACTACTACTGTCTAGTATGACGATATCAAACAAATGCCTAAATCTGTTGTGTGGTGTTCTTTCAGAACATGGCACCTAGGAGAATTGGGAACAATCGAGATTCTGATCAACCTCCCCACCCACTGCCAAGGACTGCTGAAGAGCTAAATGCTCTACTGGAGGAAAGGATCTCCGCAGCTATCGCCTAGTATGAGGTGAACCGCACAGAACAAAGTGGAGGACCAAGCAATGCCAGGCGTAATGGTCAGGGAGACTCATCTGGAGGAAACACAACACAGGGCTGCACTTTCAAGCAATTTCTCGACTGCAAGCCGCTGAACAACGATGGCACTGGAGGTGCAGTGGCGTTTTTACGCTGGACGGAGAAGACTGAGGCCACTATCCGTATGAGCAAGTGTACCGCGGATCAGCAAGTCACTTTTGCTACTAGGTTGTTTATTGATGAAGCTTTGACTTGGTGGAATTTGCAAGTCCAAACTCTGGGTGATGATGTCGCATATGGCATGACGTGGGATGAACTAAAGGAAAGAATGAGAGAGAAGTATTGCTCACGTGCTGAACTCCAAAGGTTGGAGACTGAATTCTGGCACTTGACCATGGAAGGTGCTGACATCACTGGTTACACCCGAAGATTCCACGATTTGTCTAGGGTGATCCCTTACATGGTGACTCCTGAATTTAAGCGCGTAGAACGCTACATTTGGGGACTGGCCCCAGAGTTTCGTGGCATGGTAACCTCGGCCAAACCTGCAACAATCACTGAGGTTGTAACTCTGGCTGTCATCCTTACTGAAGATGTTGTTCGAATGAAGAAGTTATCGCTGAACCCTACTGAGAAGACCGAGACGCATGCTGAGTCGTCGGGTGACAAGAAAAAAAAGCATTCGAATCTGAATCAAGCAACCCGCAGCAACAACAAAGGTTCGAACAACAAGAAGCGTAATACTAACCCACCTATGGAGGCTAAAACCTTCGTGGCTGCAAACGACTCAGGACCTAAGAAGTATCAGGGCGCTCTGCCCAAATGCAACCGCTGTGACTTTCACCACGTGGGAAATTGTCGCGTTGGGAAATGCGAGAACTGCGGGAAGTCAGGCCACCGTACCGAAGGTTGTTGGGGAAGAGGTATTGGAGGCCGCAATGGTAATGGTAATAGAAACAATGGTGGAAATGGAAATGGTAACCGGAATGGTAATAGAGCTGGGCAGAAACAAGGATGCTTCAGTTGTGGAAGCAACGATCATTTCATGAAAGACTGCCCAAAAGGAAACAATGCTCAGGCTCGAGCATTTGTGATTGGAGCAAGGAACGCATGCGAGGACCCTAATGTGGTCACCGGTACGTTTCTCATTAATAATCACTTTGCATCCATATTATTTGACACTGGTACCGATTATAGCTTCATGTCTGTGGAATTTAAACGTATGCTTGGAATATAATCTACTAGATTAGATATTCCTTACTCCATAGAGCTAGCCAATGGTAAACTTGTTAAATCAGGCGAAGTTGTTAGAGGCTGCTCATTAGAACTTGGTGAACGAAATTTTAGCATCGACCTCTTACCTATTCAATTGGGTAGCTTCGATGTAGTGGTCGGAATGGACTGGTTGTCCAAGAACAAGGCTGAAGTTATTTGTCACGAGAAAATCATTCGCATCCCTCTGGCGATCGATGAAACTGATGTGTTGCAAAACACAGTCATTTATCTGTGTAATTTGTATATTATTTTTATAGTTTGTGAGTCGTTTTTAGTCTTTATAGGTCTGTATTTTATTATTTTATTTTACTACAGGTCCCTATAAGGAAAGAAAGCGAAAACGAGCTTAAATGATAATTAAACGTAGAACTAAGAATTAGGATTAAAGTTCAAGGGACTAAAAAGGTCATGAGGTGAAAGGTTATTTAAAAATAGTTCATGAAACTTGAGGGACTAATATGGTCATATATTGAAAGTTATAATTAATTCATATCATGACAAAAGTAAAAGTTATAATTAGTTCATGCTACGTTGAAAAAATAGATTTCTATGTTGACCAAAAGTTTATTATGTGGACAAGAATTAATTTTATTTAGTAATTGTTGTTGGGTTTTTAGAGTCACAATCACAAGGCCAGCCACTACATTGAGGGCAAACATATATTGGACGGCAGCAAGACACAATTGATATAGGAGTTTGACGGCAGAAACACAACAGCAGGCTGCGATCAAGATCAAGAGGAAAGAAAGAAAGAAAAGAAAGGATTGGTTTGAGCTTCAAGCCGCGATCAAGTTTCAAGTTCGGGTTTGCATTTTATTATTTTTGGTTTTGTTAGACTTTGTGTTTTACAAAATTATAAACATGTTTTGCTACTCGGTTCAGACTTGTTTCTTTTTCATGACTATGATTCTTGGCTAAACTTTTCATACTACTTAGGTTGAGATGAACTAGTTGATTGTTGCGTTGTTTTGACTTGGTTTTGGTTATTTTATGCGATTTACATAACTTTGCCTTGTGATTGATCTTGATATTGCATGTTGGTGTGTTTTGATTGATTATTGGTTGATGAATTCAGCGGTTTAGGCACATAGAAATATCCCCTAGACTTAGAGTTTAATTTGAATCGTTGATCTAAGGGTTTTCGATTTGAATATTGAGTTGAGAAATTGACCAATTCGATTAATAATTAAAATAAAAATACTAAAACTTGCATCCTCATCTTGTGACTCGAAAGACGATTAAGGTGAGCTAGGTTATTAGCTAATCATTGGTGGGTAGATTGGGTGACCGATAGCTCGGTCTCGTTTATTACATCGTGGTTAAGGTTTCCAAGGATTTCAATCTTCATTGTTTGGTTTGCTTTGCATTTTTGGGATCTTCTCTTAACACGGTATGGTTAGCGTAAGGAGGTTTATTACTCAGATCATGTGAGTGGGTAGGAGCAATATGAGGCCATTAGTCCTCATGTCGGGACCGAGGGACAGGAGCGGTAGATCTATCTGGGTGTAGCGAGCCCAGCCCCAGGCCAAACTAGAAACGGACCTTGGGGTGACTTTGTCCACATACTAACGCCGTGGCATAAATCTGCTAGGTTTGAGTCTCCCTATTTGCACTTCACATATATCAGTGGCCTTGCAAACCATTGGTGATCACAAGTCCCCTTATTTGCTACATACCAGGGATTTTATACTTACGAAACATACTTGTTCATACAAATTAAATACCATGTTTTATACAAAATTTAAGGCATAGGATTATGCGGGTCAAAGTCCGGGTGGGCATTGATGATTTTAAGAACATTACAAAAACATGGTTTTATGAACATAACGTGTTACAAACACAACGTTTCCATATAACTTTGCAAGAAAATGGTTATTAAATTCATTTTCTCAATACTACTTCAAAAACCGGTTATTCCAAAGATTTATTTCAAACCTTTCACAACTCAAAAGATTTATTTCAAATCTTTTACGAACAAACTATGAACTCGCTCAACTTTATGTTGATTTTTCGCATGTTTCTTTCTCAGGTTACAATTCTAAGACAAGGCACGGTTGGAATAGGAGAACCATTGGACTCGAGTACTTAGTGGCGTTCATTTTCTAGAAAGTCTTTGCTTATTTGCTTCCGCTGTGCAATGAAGATACCAGTCCAGTCACGCCAAGCTCTGATAATTTCGGGGTGTGATAGATTGGTATCAGAGCTATAGGTTACAGCGAATTAGGTTTCTGTTGTGATACCTAGGCTCTAACCTCACTTTCCTCTGGGACTTAGACTCTTAAGACGTTGAATACATACCAAACGCCTAGTACTCGAATATGGTCTCCAACCGTTGCCGAAAGACAAACAGTCAAAATTTTGTTTTCAAACATACGCTATTGCGATGTTTTATACACGGTACACAAAACAATTACATACAGTACCCAACACTCTGAGAATTTAGGAAACATGCATTTAAGACCTTCGGAAAAGGAAGTCAGTCTGAGAGGCTGGGAGGCTAGTGGGACTAGGAAGAGCAGTCTGAGAGGCTGGGAGGCTAGTGGGACTAGGAAGAGCAGTCTGAGAGGCTGGGAGGCTAGTGGGACTAGGAAGAGCAGTCTGAGAGGCTGGGAGGCTAGTGGGACTAGGAAGTCAGTCTGAGAGGCTGGGAGGCTAGTGGGACTAGGAAGAGCAGTCTGAGAGGCTGGGAGGCTAGTGGGACTAGGGAGTCAGTCTGAGAGGCTGGGAGGATAGTCTAGTGGGACTAGGAGATTCAGTCTGAGAGGCTGGGAGGATAGACTAGTGGGACTAGGGGAGATTACTTGATTGTTTATTGGTGACCAACATGCCTATCTGATTACATGATTGATTAATTGGGCATGTGTGTGTTCATTAAAGGTCATCACGTAGGAACCACGAATATTAACTCGGGCACACACTATATTCCATGTTGCCTATAATATTTTAACTTCCCGAGCAGACAGCCTACGCATAACAAAACGCTAGCGCATGAGAATACATGAAACTCAAACTTTACGTCAACGGACGTCGGAGTAAATCACATTCTACGCAGAACGTAACGCTAGTGCACAGGTATACGTGAAACTTAAGCTATACATCAACGGAGGTTGAAGTACGACCCATACGATTATCGAGGCGAGGCCTTTGAGAAGGAACGATGACGCAATTTAACGACGACGCTAGATTCCTGTCAGCAGGAGAACTAACGATCAGGAAACGACAACTTGTCACGCGATCCTGCAACGACACGAATCATGCCAGGGAGAAGACGAATGTCTCCGCATTTCCCCCCCCCCCCTACCTAACTTACGACGAATACGCTATGTTCGACATTCCATGGTAATGTCACCTAACATTTGGTCGTCACACGAAACCCCAGGTAAAGTCCTCAAATTTCTATTGAAATTTCGAATTTCACATTTACTGAGTAGATTTTCGTATCTCTACTCCTCTTAAGGGTCATTGTATCACGATCATTTCTTTTCAAGTTACATACATGGTTTTTCGTTATAACCATGCCGAAAGTTTTCTTGTCGATACATATACTTATTGTCGGATTACGCTAAAACCAAGTTCAATTGTTTGAACTTGCTCATTACACTTATTCGATTCAAGACACCATATGATGTATTGGGAGCATCATATTCAAATCAATTTTTAACGAACACTTCGTTTGTTCCGAGTCGTGGTAAACTTGTTTGGTATTCGACTCCATTAAATTGTTTGTTGATTCCGACACCATGTGATGGTGATTTTCATTAATTTGAAGCTTGCGCTGAACTCGTTTACGCATCTTATGCACGGATCTAAATATTTATTTATTGATTGTTTTCCAATCCCCTTCGGTTTATTATATCAAAGCAGTCCTAATACAATAGTGTGTTAAGACAATGGTACACCAATTCATTTCATATCCCGGTGTACCTCATAACAGTTCTTTCAACATCGATCGAATGCTTTGCGACATTCATTGCTTCTTCACCTTCGATCGAAAACATTGTTTCATTGATGTTCCATCTTCAATTGAAAATTCTTTGATGTTTGTTTGGAACAAACATCCAAATTTACTTCATTGCGCTTTCAATTGACTTCAAACACGGTGAATTTGTGATCCCCGCTATTATTAAATTATTTCAATCACTACGACACCTTGTGGTGTCAGTACAAACTTGTAGCTTGGGCTAATCATGATTGAACGCTTCATGCAAAACACAGGTGATACTTGTTCAATCACCTCTATTATTAAATTGTTTCATTCATATTTGATTTACACCTAGCTCCCGAGTTCGTGTTTGTTTTACGTTGCTTGTCTTGTTTGCCACATTTTCTTATTTAATTAGATTATTAGTTTAATTAGTTAAAACCTCAAATCCAAACACAAATTAAAACCAGTTAAGTAATTAGTTGAGTCAGAGTCTAGTTAGCGTCGCTAGTGTCTCGTGGGTTCGATACTCGGACTTCATTAGGCTTTACTACGTACGATAGGTACACTTGCCTGTCAGTGGTCTAGCATTTAGAGAGTCTTAGTTTATAAATTTTAAACTAGGGTGTCTAGATTAGGTTTAGTTTTTATTAGACCACATTTAGAACATCAAGTTTTTGGCGCCGTTGCCGGGGACACTTAGGCGATTGCGTTATTAGCTTTGACTGATCTTATTTGTTTAATTGGTCTTATTTGTAGTTTGAGTCTTAGGGTTTGTGTCTAGTCGTTTTTTTGTAAATATATTTTTATTAGTTATTTTTTTATATATTTTTTATCATGTGTTTTATCTGTGGAGGGCCCCATTACACCAAATATTGTCCAAACGATTCGGGGTGTCCCATAGATTTCGATGCAAACCCTTTTGTGCAGCCACAATCATATCAGTCTTGGAATTGGCAACCAAAACAAAAAACAGAGGACTTTTGTGACTGGTTTAAGGCTGTTAAGGAAGAAACAGATAGGGCAATTCAAGCCGCATTTGATATTTTAAATTCACCGAGCTTGAAAAACCAAGGCCATTACACGTATGATGTGAATGAAAATTATTTAGGATATCAAACGACCGATGGTAAGAGGGATTATACAATTTTAGATCTAGGGGGAGAAATGTGCATTGAGAGTCCACTGCAAGGTAAATATTATGATTCTACTTTTAATTATTATAATTCTCATGAATCAGATTTACCCTTGTCTTGTGAGGATGATGTCGTGCAGGTTTCACATTTTGAGACCTTGTATGAAGAAAATGAGGATCACACTCCTGAACCGGAGACGATAATGGACATTGAAGTCCCACCTCCGGTTCAACAAGTCATTAATTCTAGTTATTGGTGTCCCACACCATGGGATATTGATGATGGGTTTTGGAGTGATGATGACGAGGGGATAGTAGAAGAGGCAGAGTTGGAGGTGCCCGACTACACCACAGCCCAGAATGAAGAAGTTGAAAAAGAGCCACTGGACAAGATGGAAGATGCGAAAATTGGTGAGCATGTACCATCTTGGGAAGAGGAGTTTGGTGATGAGTTGGTAGGTTTGCCAACTCTTGAAGATGAAGAATTTGACCCGGTTGGTGATCTCACCTATCTAGAGAACTTACTTGAAGGTGAACCGGCCATGGAGATCAAACACATACCAAACATAGTAGAAGAAGCGATAGTGTGTAACGCCCCAAAATCTGAATGAAATTAATTGTCGGGTGTTCCTTTATGACACGTCATGAAATAAGTAACTAGGCTATTTATCCTAGTTAAGGGTATGGTCAAAAGTATTAAGTGATGAAAGGTAGTGTCATTTATGTTTTAAAGGAAAACCCGAGGGGCTAAAGTGGAACAAATGAAAGTTAATTTATAGAATAACTTGACACACACAAACACACACCAAGTGTGTGTTCTGTGACAACCCGTGATTTACGGCTCTTAATTACGTGATTAACAAGTAATTAACGCAACAATAAATGGTGTTTACAGCACGGATTAACTTAATTAGGCCTTTGGAGTGCTTGGGAACGTCTATCCACCTTTACAGTGCGCGAATGGTGGTTTACAGAGAAACCGGCGAAACGTTAAACGGCAACGGATTGAAACCAAGCAGATTACTGACAACGCCGTCAAATATTAAATTTTACGATATATTTAGCTCCGCAATTAAATTTTTGTGACTACAGTCGAAACCGGATCGAAAAACGGATCAAAGACAACGATACAATCTTTCGCGATTATTACCGTGATCGACAAACGGGCGTGCAAACAATGTCTACCGACCGTATTTCATTTTTGACGTTAAAACGGAGTTCAGGATTTGACAACGGGTCTCGTAGGAATTACGGGCCGCTTACGCACGAGATGGGCTTGTGGGCCCTGGGCCCAAGCCTAAACCTACACATAACATATTAGATCTACAAAATTCTATTAAGATCTACAAAATCCTTCAATATTTTACTAAATCTCTATAGAATCTTGACAAAAGATTTCTATCTCTAAGTTAAAACATATGACCTGGGGGTCATTTTAATGCACACAAGACAATAAAACCAATTTTGCTTATAAATAAGGCATGAAGTTCTTGTTTTCTTCTCATTCCACAAGCAGACTACAAAACAACAAATACACACACAAAACCAACACATTACTGTCTTCTCTCCTTACCTTCTTGTCTTCAACCATAAATGAAAATCAGAAGCTTCCATCTAACACAGACAACATACGCCTACATCTCTCTCACCCTCTGAAGAACCGGCCAGCAACCACCGTGGCAGTGGCGGCGCGTGGCGGTGCGTGGCAGTCTCCGACCAGGCGACCCCCTTCTCTCTGTTCTACCGGTTGTACCCCCCCCCCCCCCTTTCGAACAACAACGAGTCACCACCACCACCACTGTTTGGTGGTGGTGCGGCGATGAAGACAGAGACGGGATAGAGGGAGAGAAGAGACGAGAGAGAAGAGGGAGAGAGAACCAGCGGTCGAATTGTTTAACCGGCGGTCGGATCGATTAACCGCCGGACACTTTCTTTATCCGGCGAAATACACCGGTTTCGGGTTCGACTCGGGTTATGACGAGTCGGTTTTGGGAATTCGAGCAGCCGAGAGCGGGGTGGAGACTCGGACCACCGGTCAGATTGTTTATCCGGTGGTCGGTAGGTTTATCCGGCTGGATTCAGTCAAAGATGATGATGAACAGTGGATTGGTCATGTTCGGTTCAGATTAGAGGATGGTTCAGCTTGGGTTCGGGTTATATCTTCTAATTTCGGGTTCCGGGTTCGGTCTGACGGGTTCATCGCGGTCAAATCCAACAGGTTCAAGCTCGACTCAGTTCTATACGGTTCGACTCGGTGTGTTTTAGCGCGACTCAGTTCGACTCAGTGAACGGGTCATGGTCCGGCTCAGTCAACAGGAAGGTTCGGGTCAGTTTTGTATACGATTCAGTCAACTCAGCGAGTCAACTCAGTTGACTCGGTTAACTCAGCAAGTTGACTCGGTCAACTCAACCGAGTCAACTCGGTCACACAGCAGCGAGTCAGCTCAGATGGTTCGGTTCGGGTCAAGCGGTTCGTTCAGACGGCTCAGTTTCGGTTTCAGTTGACTCGGTCAAACCGAGTCAACTCGGTCAAACTCAGTCAACTCAGCGAGTTGACTCGGTCAGCTCGACTTTCGACTCGAAGAAGCGGTAAAGATTTTAACGGCGTTATTATTTCGTGTTTTATACTTTTAACGTATCACGTGATAACGAGCTCTCGAAACCGACTAATTATAAATTACATTCGTTATATATTTGACAAGTTTGCACATAGTTGAATCTTGATTAAATTGTGTTGAATTTTTGAAAATAAAGCGACAACTTGTGTTGACGGGGCGTCCAAAAATAGAGGAAACTCTGCCCGTTTTTCGAGAAAAACCCTTAAACACGACACGTATTATATTTCAAAAACGACGCTTAAAGGAATTCGAGTTTATGATACTTCAAACCTTGATAATTCCAAACGCTTTTACAAATAAATATAATGTTATATTTATTTCGAACGTCGTCAACTCGTATACTTTTACAAATAAATATAGCTCATATATTTATTTCATATTTCAAACGACACTACAATTATGTTACTAAAATAAATATAGTTATATATTTATTCTAAATGTCGTACAACGCGAAGTCTTTTACAAAAATAAATATGGTTTATATTTATTTTCAAACAAAACAACTCGACGATTTCTTTATAAAATAAATATAAATATAACTCTTCATATTTATTTTATACGCCTAGACGACATATACGTATATTTTCGGCAAATATACACAAAACGTGATATATGTAATACAAGTTATTATACGAATATTCCTACATACTCCATCGACTTCTCGCGGCAGTTTAACTTAGTCATTTACATTAAATTAACTATTTACCGTCAAATCGTTCGATTAACGATTCGGTAGAGCTCGGTGACACGTAGTTAGTTGCTACGTTTATTTAGAAACTTATTAGATATTCCGTGTTAGGAATATTGTAGAATGCACGCTAGCAAGACAACTCTTGGAAACGACATCACGAAGTCGTAAATTAGCTAGCTTTGCACATGAATATTCAGGTGAGTTCATAACCCCACTTTTTACTGTTTTACAATTTTTGTAAATGTTTTCGGGGTGGAAAGACATGCACGTTTTGCAAAAACAAACAAAGTTTAGAACAAACGCAAAACTCGTATCTTTAAATCATATTACGAAGGGATTTCGAGGAACGCAATTGATTTACGAAAGGTTATACTAAACATACCGGTTTTTACAAAACAAATGCTTATTTTCGAAATAGGAATGATTCTGGCAAGGGTGACCAGGGAGCTGGTCAGGGTGACTAGGGATTTACTTTATACACGGTATGGTTAGCGTAAGGAGGTTTATTACTCAGATCATGTGAGTGGGTAGGAGCAATATGAGGCCATTAGTCCTCATGTCGGGACCGAGGGACAGGAGCGGTAGATCTATCTGGGTGTAGCGAGCCCAGCCCCAGGCCAAACTAGAAACGGACCTTGGGGTGACTTTGTCCACATACTAACGCCGTGGCATAAATCTGCTAGGTTTGAGTCTCCCTATTTGCACTTCACATATATCAGTGGCCTTGCAAACCATTGGTGATCACAAGTCCCCTTATTTGCTACATACCAGGGATTTTATACTTACGAAACATACTTGTTCATACAAATTAAATACCATGTTTTATACAAAATTTAAGGCATAGGATTATGCGGGTCAAAGTCCGGGTGGGCATTGATGATTTTAAGAACATTACAAAAACATGGTTTTATGAACATAACGTGTTACAAACACAACGTTTCCATATAACTTTGCAAGAAAATGGTTATTAAATTCATTTTCTCAATACTACTTCAAAAACCGGTTATTCCAAAGATTTATTTCAAACCTTTCACAACTCAAAAGATTTATTTCAAATCTTTTACGAACAAACTATGAACTCGCTCAACTTTATGTTGATTTTTCGCATGTTTCTTTCTCAGGTTACAATTCTAAGACAAGGCACGGTTGGAATAGGAGAACCATTGGACTCGAGTACTTAGTGGCGTTCATTTTCTAGAA
Organism: Helianthus tuberosus; assembly: GCA_030545235.1. Taxonomy (NCBI): domain Eukaryota; kingdom Viridiplantae; phylum Streptophyta; class Magnoliopsida; order Asterales; family Asteraceae; genus Helianthus; species Helianthus tuberosus. The sequence continues at coordinate 140,397,482 of CM060406.1, read as the reverse complement.
AGTCTTTGCTTATTTGCTTCCGCTGTGCAATGAAGATACCAGTCCAGTCACGCCAAGCTCTGATAATTTCGGGGTGTGATAGATTGGTATCAGAGCTATAGGTTACAGCGAATTAGGTTTCTGTTGTGATACCTAGGCTCTAACCTCACTTTCCTCTGGGACTTAGACTCTTAAGACGTTGAATACATACCAAACGCCTAGTACTCGAATATGGTCTCCAACCGTTGCCGAAAGACAAACAGTCAAAATTTTGTTTTCAAACATACGCTATTGCGATGTTTTATACACGGTACACAAAACAATTACATACAGTACCCAACACTCTGAGAATTTAGGAAACATGCATTTAAGACCTTCGGAAAAGGAAGTCAGTCTGAGAGGCTGGGAGGCTAGTGGGACTAGGAAGAGCAGTCTGAGAGGCTGGGAGGCTAGTGGGACTAGGAAGAGCAGTCTGAGAGGCTGGGAGGCTAGTGGGACTAGGAAGAGCAGTCTGAGAGGCTGGGAGGCTAGTGGGACTAGGAAGTCAGTCTGAGAGGCTGGGAGGCTAGTGGGACTAGGAAGAGCAGTCTGAGAGGCTGGGAGGCTAGTGGGACTAGGGAGTCAGTCTGAGAGGCTGGGAGGATAGTCTAGTGGGACTAGGAGATTCAGTCTGAGAGGCTGGGAGGATAGACTAGTGGGACTAGGGGAGATTACTTGATTGTTTATTGGTGACCAACATGCCTATCTGATTACATGATTGATTAATTGGGCATGTGTGTGTTCATTAAAGGTCATCACGTAGGAACCACGAATATTAACTCGGGCACACACTATATTCCATGTTGCCTATAATATTTTAACTTCCCGAGCAGACAGCCTACGCATAACAAAACGCTAGCGCATGAGAATACATGAAACTCAAACTTTACGTCAACGGACGTCGGAGTAAATCACATTCTACGCAGAACGTAACGCTAGTGCACAGGTATACGTGAAACTTAAGCTATACATCAACGGAGGTTGAAGTACGACCCATACGATTATCGAGGCGAGGCCTTTGAGAAGGAACGATGACGCAATTTAACGACGACGCTAGATTCCTGTCAGCAGGAGAACTAACGATCAGGAAACGACAACTTGTCACGCGATCCTGCAACGACACGAATCATGCCAGGGAGAAGACGAATGTCTCCGCATTTCCCCCCCCCCCCCTACCTAACTTACGACGAATACGCTATGTTCGACATTCCATGGTAATGTCACCTAACATTTGGTCGTCACACGAAACCCCAGGTAAAGTCCTCAAATTTCTATTGAAATTTCGAATTTCACATTTACTGAGTAGATTTTCGTATCTCTACTCCTCTTAAGGGTCATTGTATCACGATCATTTCTTTTCAAGTTACATACATGGTTTTTCGTTATAACCATGCCGAAAGTTTTCTTGTCGATACATATACTTATTGTCGGATTACGCTAAAACCAAGTTCAATTGTTTGAACTTGCTCATTACACTTATTCGATTCAAGACACCATATGATGTATTGGGAGCATCATATTCAAATCAATTTTTAACGAACACTTCGTTTGTTCCGAGTCGTGGTAAACTTGTTTGGTATTCGACTCCATTAAATTGTTTGTTGATTCCGACACCATGTGATGGTGATTTTCATTAATTTGAAGCTTGCGCTGAACTCGTTTACGCATCTTATGCACGGATCTAAATATTTATTTATTGATTGTTTTCCAATCCCCTTCGGTTTATTATATCAAAGCAGTCCTAATACAATAGTGTGTTAAGACAATGGTACACCAATTCATTTCATATCCCGGTGTACCTCATAACAGTTCTTTCAACATCGATCGAATGCTTTGCGACATTCATTGCTTCTTCACCTTCGATCGAAAACATTGTTTCATTGATGTTCCATCTTCAATTGAAAATTCTTTGATGTTTGTTTGGAACAAACATCCAAATTTACTTCATTGCGCTTTCAATTGACTTCAAACACGGTGAATTTGTGATCCCCGCTATTATTAAATTATTTCAATCACTACGACACCTTGTGGTGTCAGTACAAACTTGTAGCTTGGGCTAATCATGATTGAACGCTTCATGCAAAACACAGGTGATACTTGTTCAATCACCTCTATTATTAAATTGTTTCATTCATATTTGATTTACACCTAGCTCCCGAGTTCGTGTTTGTTTTACGTTGCTTGTCTTGTTTGCCACATTTTCTTATTTAATTAGATTATTAGTTTAATTAGTTAAAACCTCAAATCCAAACACAAATTAAAACCAGTTAAGTAATTAGTTGAGTCAGAGTCTAGTTAGCGTCGCTAGTGTCTCGTGGGTTCGATACTCGGACTTCATTAGGCTTTACTACGTACGATAGGTACACTTGCCTGTCAGTGGTCTAGCATTTAGAGAGTCTTAGTTTATAAATTTTAAACTAGGGTGTCTAGATTAGGTTTAGTTTTTATTAGACCACATTTAGAACATCAAGTTTTTGGCGCCGTTGCCGGGGACACTTAGGCGATTGCGTTATTAGCTTTGACTGATCTTATTTGTTTAATTGGTCTTATTTGTAGTTTGAGTCTTAGGGTTTGTGTCTAGTCGTTTTTTTGTAAATATATTTTTATTAGTTATTTTTTTATATATTTTTTATCATGTGTTTTATCTGTGGAGGGCCCCATTACACCAAATATTGTCCAAACGATTCGGGGTGTCCCATAGATTTCGATGCAAACCCTTTTGTGCAGCCACAATCATATCAGTCTTGGAATTGGCAACCAAAACAAAAAACAGAGGACTTTTGTGACTGGTTTAAGGCTGTTAAGGAAGAAACAGATAGGGCAATTCAAGCCGCATTTGATATTTTAAATTCACCGAGCTTGAAAAACCAAGGCCATTACACGTATGATGTGAATGAAAATTATTTAGGATATCAAACGACCGATGGTAAGAGGGATTATACAATTTTAGATCTAGGGGGAGAAATGTGCATTGAGAGTCCACTGCAAGGTAAATATTATGATTCTACTTTTAATTATTATAATTCTCATGAATCAGATTTACCCTTGTCTTGTGAGGATGATGTCGTGCAGGTTTCACATTTTGAGACCTTGTATGAAGAAAATGAGGATCACACTCCTGAACCGGAGACGATAATGGACATTGAAGTCCCACCTCCGGTTCAACAAGTCATTAATTCTAGTTATTGGTGTCCCACACCATGGGATATTGATGATGGGTTTTGGAGTGATGATGACGAGGGGATAGTAGAAGAGGCAGAGTTGGAGGTGCCCGACTACACCACAGCCCAGAATGAAGAAGTTGAAAAAGAGCCACTGGACAAGATGGAAGATGCGAAAATTGGTGAGCATGTACCATCTTGGGAAGAGGAGTTTGGTGATGAGTTGGTAGGTTTGCCAACTCTTGAAGATGAAGAATTTGACCCGGTTGGTGATCTCACCTATCTAGAGAACTTACTTGAAGGTGAACCGGCCATGGAGATCAAACACATACCAAACATAGTAGAAGAAGCGATAGTGTGTAACGCCCCAAAATCTGAATGAAATTAATTGTCGGGTGTTCCTTTATGACACGTCATGAAATAAGTAACTAGGCTATTTATCCTAGTTAAGGGTATGGTCAAAAGTATTAAGTGATGAAAGGTAGTGTCATTTATGTTTTAAAGGAAAACCCGAGGGGCTAAAGTGGAACAAATGAAAGTTAATTTATAGAATAACTTGACACACACAAACACACACCAAGTGTGTGTTCTGTGACAACCCGTGATTTACGGCTCTTAATTACGTGATTAACAAGTAATTAACGCAACAATAAATGGTGTTTACAGCACGGATTAACTTAATTAGGCCTTTGGAGTGCTTGGGAACGTCTATCCACCTTTACAGTGCGCGAATGGTGGTTTACAGAGAAACCGGCGAAACGTTAAACGGCAACGGATTGAAACCAAGCAGATTACTGACAACGCCGTCAAATATTAAATTTTACGATATATTTAGCTCCGCAATTAAATTTTTGTGACTACAGTCGAAACCGGATCGAAAAACGGATCAAAGACAACGATACAATCTTTCGCGATTATTACCGTGATCGACAAACGGGCGTGCAAACAATGTCTACCGACCGTATTTCATTTTTGACGTTAAAACGGAGTTCAGGATTTGACAACGGGTCTCGTAGGAATTACGGGCCGCTTACGCACGAGATGGGCTTGTGGGCCCTGGGCCCAAGCCTAAACCTACACATAACATATTAGATCTACAAAATTCTATTAAGATCTACAAAATCCTTCAATATTTTACTAAATCTCTATAGAATCTTGACAAAAGATTTCTATCTCTAAGTTAAAACATATGACCTGGGGGTCATTTTAATGCACACAAGACAATAAAACCAATTTTGCTTATAAATAAGGCATGAAGTTCTTGTTTTCTTCTCATTCCACAAGCAGACTACAAAACAACAAATACACACACAAAACCAACACATTACTGTCTTCTCTCCTTACCTTCTTGTCTTCAACCATAAATGAAAATCAGAAGCTTCCATCTAACACAGACAACATACGCCTACATCTCTCTCACCCTCTGAAGAACCGGCCAGCAACCACCGTGGCAGTGGCGGCGCGTGGCGGTGCGTGGCAGTCTCCGACCAGGCGACCCCCTTCTCTCTGTTCTACCGGTTGTACCCCCCCCCCTTTCGAACAACAACGAGTCACCACCACCACCACTGTTTGGTGGTGGTGCGGCGATGAAGACAGAGACGGGATAGAGGGAGAGAAGAGACGAGAGAGAAGAGGGAGAGAGAACCAGCGGTCGAATTGTTTAACCGGCGGTCGGATCGATTAACCGCCGGACACTTTCTTTATCCGGCGAAATACACCGGTTTCGGGTTCGACTCGGGTTATGACGAGTCGGTTTTGGGAATTCGAGCAGCCGAGAGCGGGGTGGAGACTCGGACCACCGGTCAGATTGTTTATCCGGTGGTCGGTAGGTTTATCCGGCTGGATTCAGTCAAAGATGATGATGAACAGTGGATTGGTCATGTTCGGTTCAGATTAGAGGATGGTTCAGCTTGGGTTCGGGTTATATCTTCTAATTTCGGGTTCCGGGTTCGGTCTGACGGGTTCATCGCGGTCAAATCCAACAGGTTCAAGCTCGACTCAGTTCTATACGGTTCGACTCGGTGTGTTTTAGCGCGACTCAGTTCGACTCAGTGAACGGGTCATGGTCCGGCTCAGTCAACAGGAAGGTTCGGGTCAGTTTTGTATACGATTCAGTCAACTCAGCGAGTCAACTCAGTTGACTCGGTTAACTCAGCAAGTTGACTCGGTCAACTCAACCGAGTCAACTCGGTCACACAGCAGCGAGTCAGCTCAGATGGTTCGGTTCGGGTCAAGCGGTTCGTTCAGACGGCTCAGTTTCGGTTTCAGTTGACTCGGTCAAACCGAGTCAACTCGGTCAAACTCAGTCAACTCAGCGAGTTGACTCGGTCAGCTCGACTTTCGACTCGAAGAAGCGGTAAAGATTTTAACGGCGTTATTATTTCGTGTTTTATACTTTTAACGTATCACGTGATAACGAGCTCTCGAAACCGACTAATTATAAATTACATTCGTTATATATTTGACAAGTTTGCACATAGTTGAATCTTGATTAAATTGTGTTGAATTTTTGAAAATAAAGCGACAACTTGTGTTGACGGGGCGTCCAAAAATAGAGGAAACTCTGCCCGTTTTTCGAGAAAAACCCTTAAACACGACACGTATTATATTTCAAAAACGACGCTTAAAGGAATTCGAGTTTATGATACTTCAAACCTTGATAATTCCAAACGCTTTTACAAATAAATATAATGTTATATTTATTTCGAACGTCGTCAACTCGTATACTTTTACAAATAAATATAGCTCATATATTTATTTCATATTTCAAACGACACTACAATTATGTTACTAAAATAAATATAGTTATATATTTATTCTAAATGTCGTACAACGCGAAGTCTTTTACAAAAATAAATATGGTTTATATTTATTTTCAAACAAAACAACTCGACGATTTCTTTATAAAATAAATATAAATATAACTCTTCATATTTATTTTATACGCCTAGACGACATATACGTATATTTTCGGCAAATATACACAAAACGTGATATATGTAATACAAGTTATTATACGAATATTCCTACATACTCCATCGACTTCTCGCGGCAGTTTAACTTAGTCATTTACATTAAATTAACTATTTACCGTCAAATCGTTCGATTAACGATTCGGTAGAGCTCGGTGACACGTAGTTAGTTGCTACGTTTATTTAGAAACTTATTAGATATTCCGTGTTAGGAATATTGTAGAATGCACGCTAGCAAGACAACTCTTGGAAACGACATCACGAAGTCGTAAATTAGCTAGCTTTGCACATGAATATTCAGGTGAGTTCATAACCCCACTTTTTACTGTTTTACAATTTTTGTAAATGTTTTCGGGGTGGAAAGACATGCACGTTTTGCAAAAACAAACAAAGTTTAGAACAAACGCAAAACTCGTATCTTTAAATCATATTACGAAGGGATTTCGAGGAACGCAATTGATTTACGAAAGGTTATACTAAACATACCGGTTTTTACAAAACAAATGCTTATTTTCGAAATAGGAATGATTCTGGCAAGGGTGACCAGGGAGCTGGTCAGGGTGACTAGGGATTTACTTTATACACGGTATGGTTAGCGTAAGGAGGTTTATTACTCAGATCATGTGAGTGGGTAGGAGCAATATGAGGCCATTAGTCCTCATGTCGGGACCGAGGGACAGGAGCGGTAGATCTATCTGGGTGTAGCGAGCCCAGCCCCAGGCCAAACTAGAAACGGACCTTGGGGTGACTTTGTCCACATACTAACGCCGTGGCATAAATCTGCTAGGTTTGAGTCTCCCTATTTGCACTTCACATATATCAGTGGCCTTGCAAACCATTGGTGATCACAAGTCCCCTTATTTGCTACATACCAGGGATTTTATACTTACGAAACATACTTGTTCATACAAATTAAATACCATGTTTTATACAAAATTTAAGGCATAGGATTATGCGGGTCAAAGTCCGGGTGGGCATTGATGATTTTAAGAACATTACAAAAACATGGTTTTATGAACATAACGTGTTACAAACACAACGTTTCCATATAACTTTGCAAGAAAATGGTTATTAAATTCATTTTCTCAATACTACTTCAAAAACCGGTTATTCCAAAGATTTATTTCAAACCTTTCACAACTCAAAAGATTTATTTCAAATCTTTTACGAACAAACTATGAACTCGCTCAACTTTATGTTGATTTTTCGCATGTTTCTTTCTCAGGTTACAATTCTAAGACAAGGCACGGTTGGAATAGGAGAACCATTGGACTCGAGTACTTAGTGGCGTTCATTTTCTAGAAAGTCTTTGCTTATTTGCTTCCGCTGTGCAATGAAGATACCAGTCCAGTCACGCCAAGCTCTGATAATTTCGGGGTGTGACATGTTCTGGAAAGATCGACCATGAGGCTCCCATGGAGCCTCAAACCCTAATCTCATCCTTATGTCCAAATTGAAAGGCAAGATGAAGTCTAAATCCATAACCGAGCATGGATTAATGATCACCAACACGAGAGGATCATAAGGTATGTTTTAAATCTAAGATTGGTGATCATGGGTGAAGTGGGTTATGTTCTAATCCGTGAGTTAGTATGAAATTGATCATGTACAAGGGTTAGAATCCTTGTATAGAACATGGGTTATGTATGGTTTATGTTAATTTGAGGATTAGAGGTGAAACCCGTTAGTTAGGGTGAAGATGATAACTAGAATCACCTCCTATGTTCAAGTTTTGTTGAATGATTGATGTATTAAGTGGTTATGATGAATTATTGTTGGATAAATTAGGAAGAATGTGATGATGTTATGTTTAATGTTCATTTGGAATGATATATGATGATTAGTAGTAGGATTTGATGGGTTATGTATGAGTTTATGAGTTTTGTACATGAAATAGTTGTACTCTATGCTTAAAAGGTAGTACTCACATCAAGTGTATGATGCAATGTATATAGTGTCGTCCGTATAATCGATTATGATGCTACGGGTACATGTTGATAAGTCGAAGGTTACATATGATTAATAGTTGACTTTTGAAAGTCAACAAGTATAAGAGACATGATTGGACTCGTTGTCGTAAAGATAGGATTAGAGGAAGTCGTTGGATACATGTTATGTAAATATGTGTTAAGTTGATTACCCGATGATTTACGTGTGTTAGAAAGGTTATGAAGTTGATTATATGTTGTAATGCTTGTTAGAAGTGACTAAGGAAAGTTAAGGGTGAATTATGTGAGTAATATGATTGACACATGTATGAATGAGTATGCTAATAAGAGCGTGGTTTCGATGAAATGAAAGTATAGGAATCACGTCGAGGCGGATTCAAGCATGAGATGTTAACGGGTCAAGAAGAGGCAAGGAATCGGATACGAGCATGGACGCATAAGGTAAGTGATTTCTGTAATCACTTCTTAGTACGAGTAAGTAATACATTGTTTAAATTAATTAAACATGATGTTTGAGGTCATATATGTGATGAAGTCTTTCGTTGTAAATGATTGAATTAAAGTTGACCAAAATGCCCTTGATGGGTATTTTGGGCAAACGATATTAAAAGTGGTTTAGAAACAAGTTGTTCGATCAATGTAATGTTTTAGACAAGTATGGAAGAGAGAAGTATGGTCTTTGTGAGCCATAGACCTTACAATGCGTAAATACCCATTACGGGTCAAAATGAGCTTTTGAGCGAAAAATGGGTTAAGAGAATGCTAGACATCCGAGAAATAAATCTTTATGATAGGCGTCAATGAAATTATTAAGTTCATATGAGTTTGAGGTCAAATAAACAGTTTATGTTGATAAATGCACGAACGGGTCAAATAAGTAGAATATAATAATAAGTCGAATGCATGCAAGTTAAGAATTTCCTTGATACGGATGTGGGATTTTAAGTTCGTATGATAGAATGTGAATTTACAAGCATGTAGGAAGAAACGGGAGGTTAAACGGGTAAACGGTTCGAAAGTTACGCGCGTTTTAGTGCGTACGGACGACGAAATGGATCTGCAGGAAAATGTGTTTTAGGGAGGGCGTCGCCGACGGGCTCCCACCCCGTCGCCGACGGGCACCGGTTTGGTCATTTTTCTCCGACGGGTTAAGACACTGGTTACGGGTTAATGGCCCCGACGGGCATAATTACAACCCGTCGCCGACGGGCTCCCATCCCGTCGCCGACGGGCACTTGTTTGTAAGCTTTTATTTTCACGTCTGGTGTTTCCGGTTGACCCGTAACGTGTCCTGGTGCTCCGGTTTTCGACACGATGACTCGTAAAGTTTCTTATGAGCATATAGGGATGCACGTTTGTAGACCAAGCAAGTATGTATGTTGTATGTATCGGTATACGTACATAGAACTTATGTAAGTACGTATGAAGGCATGTAGGAGTGTATGCATGTATGTAAAGTTGTAGGAAAGTTATGTTTGTACGTAGATGTGTATGTATGTATGTATAAGCGTTTATACGAGTGTAGGCATGTATGTGATGATGTAGGAAAGGTATGTACGTATGTAGTTGCATAAGTAAGTACGTATGAAGGCATGTAGGAGTGTATGCATGTATGTAAAGCTGTAGGAAGGGTATGTAAGTATGTAGTTGTGTACGTAGGTACGCATAAAGGTATGTATGAATGTATGCACATATGTAGATAAGCGAGTATGTATGTTTGTACGTATTTGTATACGTATGTAGAAGTTATGTAAGTATGTATGTAGGTAAGTATGGGCGTATGCATGTATGCAAAGATGAAGGAAGGGTTTGTACGTAAGTAGTGGTGTACGTAGGTATGTATAATGATACGTATGAGTGTATGTACGTATGTATAGTTGTAGAAAGGGTATGTACGGATGTAGATGTGTATGTGTGTATGTATAAGGATATGTATGATCGTATGCATGTATGTAAAGCTGTAGGAAGGGTATGTAGGTATGTAGTTGTGTACGTAGGTACGTATAAAGGTATGTATGAGTGTATGCACGTATGTAGATGTATATGTAAGTTTAATGTATGTACGTATGTGTGTATGATTAAGACACATTGAGGATTAACGATACTAATGGTGTACCTTGAGAATGATAAGTAATGCAGGTACATTCATGAAGCCTCACCAGTAAATGGATACGCAGATGAAATGCTTGAAGTTTATTAAAGAACAAAACGTGAAGTGTACGCGAATGATCTTATTTATACATTGTGCTAATGTTTGAATGTATGTGGTGAGTGCAGGTAGTACGGACCAGGCGATTATCAAGGAATAGAGATCGAAGATCGAGTCACAAGAGAGATTGTACGGGGACGTTGAATGTAAATTGAAATAAACATAAGCTATGTTTTATTTTAGTAATTAAGAGGGTGACGGAAGTAAGAATAAAAGCTATGTTAAAGTTAAAGTTTAAATGGTTTGAGGTATTTTAATGAAAGAATTTTTATGGTACGTGTTTCCGCTGCGACTTTTGTCATGTAGAAATTAGGGTCTTACAAGTTGGTATCAGAGCCCTGGTTTGAGAGACTCAAGTACAAGAAAGTAAGTACTTGAACTCAAACTTGTGTGCTCTTACGATAAGGAACCCGTACAATCTAAGACTCGATCAAGATCCAAAGGTAAAGGCTAATGTAAGTATGTACTTATGTGTACGTATAAAGAAACTGACGGTTTTGTATGTGCAAGGTAAGCATAAGTGTTGGAAGAGGATGATCCGTGAATGCAGTCTAGGATGAATACTAAGGCAGGCAAAGAGGTAATAAGACAAATAGGCAAATGAGCCAGGTATGTAAATTCAATATGTGGATATGTAAAATGGTAAAATGCATTAAGGGAAGAAAAATGCTAAATGAAGGGCTATGATGGTATAATGAATATGTTTTGAAAATGATACACGTGCTGAAACCTAGTTCTTCGTACATAAGGTGACAATTACACGAAGACACGAAACTAGTATGTGGATTGTGTACCTGGCCAGTACATGTGAAGCATATGACGTTCGTGAGACCGTGATAATTGTTACAGGTATGTCCGGTAGAGTTAGGTAACAGGCGGGCGTGTGGGTGAAATGGGAAGTAAGACTCTCGGGGAATTGAGAGTACTATGAAAGTATGAAAACATGCCTGATAAGAATAAAGAATGTTGAATCCGTAAGAAAGTACGGATCAATAAAGTATGAATGCAATGCTTGAATCCGCGAGATGGATTCAAGGGATGAAAAGTGTGAATGCAATGTTTGAATCCGTGAAACGGATTCAAAGGCATGAAAGGCATGAATGGAATGTTTGAACCCGCGAGACGGATTCAAGGTATGAAAGGCATGAAAGAAATGTTTGAATCCGTGAGACGGATTCAAGGCATGAAAGGCATGAATGGAATGTTTGAATCCGTGAGACGGATTCAAGGCATGAAAGGCATGAATGGAATGTTTGAACCCGCGAGACGGATTCAAAGTATGAAATGCATGAAAAGAATATTCAAAACCGCTAGTCGGATTTAAAATATAGAAATAATGAAATGTATGGATGCTACGATTGTGTCAAACGAATCATGTGAGTAAATGTAAAGTAAATGAATGAAAGAAGGATCATGATTGGCACGTAAACCTAAATTTTAAAATTTTAAGATGAAAGAAAGAAGTTTTGAACCCGGGATGTGTTAGATGTCTAGGTAATCGACTCATGGGAGTCATAAGTGTAGGACGGGCTACGACCCGGATAATCAGTTAAGTATGAATAAGAAGGGTAAGCTTGGTCGTGAGTACCGGAATAAGGTAATTGCGATGATAGTCATTGTGACGAGCTCGTGGTTGTGTCGAGTGGATGTAGAGAAGGAATAATTAGTGATAAATAAAGGTAAGAAAGGTTTCGGGGACGAAACCTCAATTAAGGGTGGTAGACTTGTAACGCCCCAAAATCTGAATGAAATTAATTGTCGGGTGTTCCTTTATGACACGTCATGAAATAAGTAACTAGGCTATTTATCCTAGTTAAGGGTATGGTCAAAAGTATTAAGTGATGAAAGGTAGTGTCATTTATGTTTTAAAGGAAAACCCGAGGGGCTAAAGTGGAACAAATGAAAGTTAATTTATAGAATAACTTGACACACACAAACACACACCAAGTGTGTGTTCTGGAAAGATCGACCATGAGGCTCCCATGGAGCCTCAAACCCTAATCTCATCCTTATGTCCAAATTGAAAGGCAAGATGAAGTCTAAATCCATAACCGAGCATGGATTAATGATCACCAACACGAGAGGATCATAAGGTATGTTTTAAATCTAAGATTGGTGATCATGGGTGAAGTGGGTTATGTTCTAATCCGTGAGTTAGTATGAAATTGATCATGTACAAGGGTTAGAATCCTTGTATAGAACATGGGTTATGTATGGTTTACGTTAATTTGAGGATTAGAGGTGAAACCCGTTAGTTAGGGTGAAGATGATAACTAGAATCACCTCCTATGTTCAAGTTTTGTTGAATGATTGATGTATTAAGTGGTTATGATGAATTATTGTTGGATAAATTAGGAAGAATGTGATGATGTTATGTTTAATGTTCATTTGGAATGATATATGATGATTAGTAGTAGGATTTGATGGGTTATGTATGAGTTTATGAGTTTTGTACATGAAATAGTTGTACTATATGCTTAAAAGGTAGTACTCACATCAAGTGTATGATGCAATGTATATAGTGTCGTCCGTATAATCGATTATGATGCTACGGGTACATGTTGATAAGTCGAAGGTTACATATGATTAATAGTTGACTTTTGAAAGTCAACAAGTATAAGAGACATGATTGGACTCGTTGTCGTAAAGATAGGATTAGAGGAAGTCGTTGGATACATGTTATGTAAATATGTGTTAAGTTGATTACCCGATGATTTACGTGTGTTAGAAAGGTTATGAAGTTGATTATATGTTGTAATGCTTGTTAGAAGTGACTAAGGAAAGTTAAGGGTGAATTATGTGAGTAATATGATTGACACATGTATGAATGAGTATGCTAATAAGAGCGTGGTTTCGATGAAATGAAAGTATAGGAATCACGTCGAGGCGGATTCAAGCATGAGATGTTAACGGGTCAAGAAGAGGCAAGGAATCGGATACGAGCATGGACGCATAAGGTAAGTGATTTCTGTAATCACTTCTTAGTACGAGTAAGTAATACATTGTTTAAATTAATTAAACATGATGTTTGAGGTCATATATGTGATGAAGTCTTTCGTTGTAAATGATTGAATTAAAGTTGACCAAAATGCCCTTGATGGGTATTTTGGGCAAACGATATTAAAAGTGGTTTAGAAACAAGTTGTTCGATCAATGTAATGTTTTAGACAAGTATGGAAGAGAGAAGTATGGTCTTTGTGAGCCATAGACCTTACAATGCGTAAATACCCATTACGGGTCAAAATGAGCTTTTGAGCGAAAAATGGGTTAAGAGAATGCTAGACATCCGAGAAATAAATCTTTATGATAGGCGTCAATGAAATTATTAAGTTCATATGAGTTTGAGGTCAAATAAACAGTTTATGTTGATAAATGCACGAACGGGTCAAATAAGTAGAATATAATAATAAGTCGAATGCATGCAAGTTAAGAATTTCCTTGATACGGATGTGGGATTTTAAGTTCGTATGATAGAATGTGAATTTACAAGCATGTAGGAAGAAACGGGAGGTTAAACGGGTAAACGGTTCGAAAGTTACGCGCGTTTTAGTGCGTACGGACGACGAAATGGATCTGCAGGAAAATGTGTTTTAGGGAGGGCGTCGCCGACGGGCTCCCACCCCGTCGCCGACGGGCACCGGTTTGGTCATTTTTCTCCGACGGGTTAAGACACTGGTTACGGGTTAATGGCCCCGACGGGCATAATTACAACCCGTCGCCGACGGGCTCCCATCCCGTCGCCGACGGGCACTTGTTTGTAAGCTTTTATTTTCACGTCTGGTGTTTCCGGTTGACCCGTAACGTGTCCTGGTGCTCCGGTTTTCGACACGATGACTCGTAAAGTTTCTTATGAGCATATAGGGATGCACGTTTGTAGACCAAGCAAGTATGTATGTTGTATGTATCGGTATACGTACATAGAACTTATGTAAGTACGTATGAAGGCATGTAGGAGTGTATGCATGTATGTAAAGTTGTAGGAAAGTTATGTTTGTACGTAGATGTGTATGTATGTATGTATAAGCGTTTATACGAGTGTAGGCATGTATGTGATGATGTAGGAAAGGTATGTACGTATGTAGTTGCATAAGTAAGTACGTATGAAGGCATGTAGGAGTGTATGCATGTATGTAAAGCTGTAGGAAGGGTATGTAAGTATGTAGTTGTGTACGTAGGTACGCATAAAGGTATGTATGAATGTATGCACATATGTAGATAAGCGAGTATGTATGTTTGTACGTATTTGTATACGTATGTAGAAGTTATGTAAGTATGTATGTAGGTAAGTATGGGCGTATGCATGTATGCAAAGATGAAGGAAGGGTTTGTACGTAAGTAGTGGTGTACGTAGGTATGTATAATGATACGTATGAGTGTATGTACGTATGTATAGTTGTAGAAAGGGTATGTACGGATGTAGATGTGTATGTGTGTATGTATAAGGATATGTATGATCGTATGCATGTATGTAAAGCTGTAGGAAGGGTATGTAGGTATGTAGTTGTGTACGTAGGTACGTATAAAGGTATGTATGAGTGTATGCACGTATGTAGATGTATATGTAAGTTTAATGTATGTACGTATGTGTGTATGATTAAGACACATTGAGGATTAACGATACTAATGGTGTACCTTGAGAATGATAAGTAATGCAGGTACATTCATGAAGCCTCACCAGTAAATGGATACGCAGATGAAATGCTTGAAGTTTATTAAAGAACGAAACGTGAAGTGTACGCGAATGATCTTATTTATACATTGTGCTAATGTTTGAATGTATGTGGTGAGTGCAGGTAGTACGGACCAGGCGATTATCAAGGAATAGAGATCGAAGATCGAGTCACAAGAGAGATTGTACGGGGACGTTGAATGTAAATTGAAATAAACATAAGCTATGTTTTATTTTAGTAATTAAGAGGGTGACGGAAGTAAGAATAAAAGCTATGTTAAAGTTAAAGTTTAAATGGTTTGAGGTATTTTAATGAAAGAATTTTTATGGTACGTGTTTCCGCTGCGACTTTTGTCATGTAGAAATTAGGGTCTTACATAGTGGCTGAGGAGTTTGATAGCCGACCCGTGGAGAAGTTAGACGATGGACTGCCACCACGATCAAGAACACGGGAGAGGGCGAGAAAGAGCTTGGATCAACACCTTCTGAGGATTCGAGGATGGTACAGAAAGAAGAAGGAGGAATCACTGAAGTTTGCACAACACCATCCTTCTCATTACATGCCACGAATCAGGTTTGGTCCAGGTAAGTTTAAGTATTGGTGGCCTGACCCGTTTGAAAATGTTAAAAGGTTTATAAATTCCGCCATTAAATTTTTAATTGTTTACGAGGAACGGGTGGAATTAAACGGGTTAGATAGGGTCCAGATCAAAGAGAAACCTCCTGATTAAATTCAAGTGTGGGGAGGTTTGTAGAGTTTGTATTTTGAGTCGTTTATTTTGTACCATGAGTCTTAGTTAGTGTCTTTGAGTCGTTTTTTTTAGAGTCGGTACTGCTTTGGTTTTTCTTGTTTTTGTTTATGCAGGTTTGGATATGTACCACCCGTACTCAATCTCCATTCGGGTGATTTTGGAGCTGCTTTGCAAATTTCAAGGAATTTTCCAAGTATACCAGTCAGAGTCAAAGCCGATCGCGACCAAAATGCTTTACGATCGAGCTGGATAGGACGAGAGTTTCTGGAGCTTACGCGCTATTAACCAGCTAAGTCCTTTCCAATATGCCCTTACTCTTTTTATTTCTTATTTATTTTTAGTCTTTTGAGTCGGTTTCCATCCTACATTGAGGGCAATGTAGAGTTTAAGTGTGGGGATGGGAAGCTATCGTTTAGTGTTTAGTTAGTGAGTCTTGAGTCATAAAATACAAAAAAATTAAAAAAAAAAGTCAAAAAATTGAAAAAAGAAAAAAATGGTTTTGCGAGTCCCAGCCCTTTAGCGCATAGAAAACAAAAACCTTTTCAAAGCGTCGGTCAAAAGCGGTTTAATTGTCGAATTTACGAGTCGAGAGCGCAGGTTTCTTTAAGTTGCGGGATAGTAGGTTGACTGAATCGGTTTTTGGGAGTAAAAGGTTTTGGGATGCCTAGGATAGTGGATGGAGCCGGAGAGTTAATTGGTTGTGCATTGTCGATATCGGTAGCCCTTATTTTCCACATGATAGTGAGATTTGAGCCTTTATATGTTTCATATATTTATGATCACTACTTTCGTTTCATGTGTGTTTACCGACTTTGTTGCATTACTTTAGAACTTGTGCGTTTTGATGTAGTTTGAGACCTTCGGTTAGGATTTGACATGGATATGATAGAGGCATTAGGATCACCCTATTTGTGTAGCCTTGTGTTTGACCCGTTTCACCGCTACCCTTAGATACACCACTTTGAGCCTAGCCATTCGTTTGTTACCCATTGTTGATTTGATAGCCGGATCATATTTTGTATTGTTATCTTTATCTTGAAAATGAAAAAAAAAAAAGAGAAAAACAAAAAAAAATTATGAAAAAGAAAGAGAAAAAGAAAAAAAATAGAATAAAATTGTGGGTCGAAATGACCAATATGTTAGTGTTTTGTTTCGTGCTTATCCGGTTTATCGTGTAATTACGTGTTTAGCCACTTCTTCCCAAAAAAAAAAACATACCTTTAACGCTTACCTACCCGTTAAAGCCCTCTTGATTCGTGTCGAGTTCTAACAATTAGGTGGAGATCTGATTGACGTACAAGCTTATAATAGTATGCTTCATAGTTCGGATTTGAGAGTTCACTCAAAATTACATATACATTAACCGAGAGATGAATGACATTGTGAGGGGTGTTGACAGTGCATGATTGATTGCTTGAAGGTAAGAAAAACTTGATTAGGTAGGCTCGTTTTCATTTAAATATTATGATTCATCAACCTTTTGAACGTTGTAAGTCTTGCGAAACCGCTGTGTTTAATGATTTCGTAGTTCGCGTTATAATTTGTCTGAGACTTGCGTTATTGTTAAGTGTTTAAGTTGGACATGGTGCTTGGGATTTTGCTTAGGGACAAGCAAAAGGTAAAGTGTGGGGATATTTGATGTGTTGCAAAACACAGTCATTTATCTGTGTAATTTGTATATTATTTTTATAGTTTGTGAGTCGTTTTTAGTCTTTATAGATTTGTATTTTATTATTTTATTTTACTACAGGTCCCTATACGGAAAGAAAGCGAAAACGAGCTTAAATGATAATTAAACGAAGAACTAAGAATTAGGATTAAAGTTCAAGGGACTAAAAAGGTCATGAGGTGAAAGGTTATTTAAAAATAGTTCATGAAACTTGAGGGACTAATATGGTCATATATTGAAAGTTATAATTAATTCATATCATGACAAAAGTAAAAGTTATAATTAGTTCATGCTACGTTGAAAAAATAGATTTCTATGTTGACCAAAAGTTTATTATGTGGACAAGAATTAATTTTATTTAGTAATTGTTGTTGGGTTTTTAGAGTCACAATCACAAGGCCAGCCACTACATTGAGGGCAAACATATATTGGACGGCAGCAAGACACAATTGATATAGGAGTTTGACGGCAGAAACACAACAGCAGGCTGCGATCAAGAGGAAAGAAAGAAAAGAAAGGATTGGTTCGAGCTTCAAGCCGCGATCAAGTTTCAAGTTCGGGTTTGCATTTTATTATTTTTGGTTTTGTTAGACTTTGTGTTTTACAAAATTATAAACATGTTTTGCTACTCGGTTCAGACTTGTTTCTTTTTCATGACTATGATTCTTGGCTAAACTTTTCATACTACTTAGGTTGAGATGAACTAGTTGATTGTTGCGTTGTTTTGACTTGGTTTTGGTTATTTTATGCGATTTACATAACTTTTCCTTGTGATTGATCTTGATATTGCATGTTGGTGTGTTTTGATTGATTATTGGTTGATGAATTCAGCGGTTTAGGCACATAGAAATATCCCCTAGACTTAGAGTTTAATTTGAATCGTTGATCTAAGGGTTTTCGATTTGAATATTGAGTTGAGAAATTGACCAATTCGATTAATAATTAAAATAAAAATACTAAAACTTGCATCCTCATCTTGTGACTCGAAAGACGATTAAGGTGAGCTAGGTTATTAGCTAATCATTGGTGGGTAGATTGGGTGACCGATAGCTCGGGCTCGTTTATTACATCGTGGTTAAGGTTTCCTAGGATTTCAATCTTCATTGTTTGGTTTGCTTTGCGTTTTTGGGATCTTCTCTTAACATAATTGTCTCTGAGGTCAAAAGGATTCTATTTTCGTGGGATTTGGTATCGATAGGTCGAGCCGGTTCGTTCTAGCACTTCGCATTTCATCCTTATCTTTCGTTTGATACATCTCTAGCGGGGGGTTAATCGAGGGAGTAGGATATTTAACCATTGCCATAGTCAAGATAGCGTTGCATGATTCTAGGGATTAGACACCTAGGTAGTCTTTTCTCATCATATTTGATTTACACCTAGCTCCCGAGTTCGTGTTTGTTTTACGTTGCTTGTCTTGTTTGCCACATTTTCTTATTTAATTAGATTATTAGTTTAATTAGTTAAAACCTCAAATCCAAACACAAATTAAAACCAGTTAAGTAATTAGTTGAGTCAGAGTCTAGTTAGCGTCGCTAGTGTCTCGTGGGTTCGATACTCGGACTTCATTAGGCTTTACTACGTACGATAGGTACACTTGCCTTTCAGTGGTCTAGCATTTAGAGAGTCTTAGTTTATAAATTTTAAACTAGGGTGTCTAGATTAGGTTTAGTTTTTATTAGACCACATTTTGCACATCAGAAACACTTATCGTGCATGGAGAAAAACGAGACGCGCCTCTGCGAATCATCAGTTGTATGAAGGCACAGAAGTGCTTAAGGAAAGGATGTGTTGCTTTCCTAGCACACGTTGTAGATAAGAAGGCTGAAGAGCCGAAACTCAAAGATATTCCTGTGGTGAAGGAATTCCCTGATGTTTTTCCCGAAGATCTGCCAGGACTACCTTCGCAACGACAAGTCGAATTTCGTATAGACTTGGTTCCAGGAGCCGCTCCTGTAGCCAAGGCACCCTATCGGCTTGCTCCATCCGAGATGCAAGAATTATCTACACAACTTCAGGAGTTGTTGGATAAAGGATTCATAAGGCCAAGCTTCTCGCCCTGGGGAGCCCCAGTATTGTTCGTCAAAAAGAAGGATGGGACACTGCGGATGTGTATCGACTACAGAGAATTGAACAAGCTCACTATCAAGAATCGGTACCCTCTACCGAGGATTGATGACTTATTTGATCAGTTACAAGGATCAAGCTACTATTCCAAGATCGACCTTCGATCTGGATACCATCAGTTAAGGATACAAGAGGAAAGCGTTCCAAAGACTGCATTCAGAACACGCTATGGGCATTACGAGTTCCTTGTAATGCCATTCGGACTGACGAACGCGCCTGCGGTATTTATGGACCTGATGAACCGCGTATGCAAACCGTATCTCGATAAATTCGTGATTATATTTATCGATGATATCCTGATTTACTTACGAACGAAAGAAGAACACGAGCAACACCTCAGAACAATTCTAGAATTACTAAAGAAAGAGAAACTTTATGCAAAGTTTTCAAAATGCGAATTCTGGATTCGCGAAGTACAGTTTCTTGGTCATATTGTGAACGAGAAGGGCATTCATGTGGACCCATCCAAGATTGAAGCAATAAAGAATTGGGAAGCCCCCAAAACCCCAACTGAAGTTCGACAATTTTTGGGCTTAGCTGGCTATTATCGGCGATTCATTGAGAATTTCTCAAAGATAGCTCAACCGCTAACTACCCTTACACAGAAAGACAAGAAGTACGACTGGGGTGACAAGCAGGAAGAAGCCTTCCAGCTACTTAAAAATAAGCTATGCGATGCACCAATACTATCCTTACCCGAAGGAACTGAAGACTTCGTGGTATACTGCGACGCTTCACGACAAGGCTTGGGTTGCGTGCCCATACAACGCCAAAAAGTCATCGCTTACGCTTCAAGACAATTGAAAGTGCATGAAAGAAACTACACCACGCACGACTTGGAACTCGGCGCGGTGGTATTCGCCTTGAAGATCTGGCGACATTATCTATATGGTACGCGATGTACAATCTTCACAGATCATAAAAGCTTACAACACATATTCGATCAGAAGGAATTAAACATGTGTCAGCGACGATGGGTCGAGCTGCTGAACGATTATGACTGTGAAATTAAGTACCATCCTGGAAAGGCAAACGTTGTAGTAGACGCGCTGAGTCGAAAAGAGAGGGTTAAGACCCTAAGGGTTCGAGCATTGGAAATGACTATTCGAACGAACCTCACTGCACGCATTCATGACGCACAACAAGAAGCCCTTAAAATGGAAAACCGTAAGGCTGAATACCTCCGGGGTATGTTGAAATATATGGTGCCAAACAAAGAGGGAACCTTGTACTTTAAGGGTCGTATTTGGGTTCCGCTCTATGGCGGTATGCGAGAAGTCATCCTTAATGAAGCTCACAAATCGAGATACTCGATCCATCCAGGATCGGACAAAATGTATCAAGACTTGAAAGACTACTATTGGTGGCCGAGACTTAAAAGCGATGTTGCTATTTATGTTGGAAAGTGCCTAACCTGTGCTAAGGTTAAGGCTGAATATTAGAAACCGTCCGGTCTCCTGCAACAACCAGAGATACCCATGTGGAAGTGGGAGCAAATCTCGATGGACTTTATAACGAAATTACCCAGGACCCCTAGAGGGCACGATATGATAGGGGTGATAGTTGATCGATTGACGAAATCTGCGCATTTCCTACCAATCCGGGAGAAGGATAGCACCGGAAAGCTTGCTGAGATATACTTAAAAGAAATTGTGGCACGTCATGGAGTGCCTATCTCAATTATTTCAGACAGAGATGGACGCTTCGTCACAAGAATCTGGCAATCCTTTCAGGAAGCCTTTGGATCTCAGCTAGATCTAAGTACGGCCTTCCATCCGTAAACAGACGACTAGAGCGAACGAACCATACAAACATTAGAAGATATGCTTCGCGCATGTGTCATGGACCTAGGCGGCAGCTGGGATACTCATCTACCTTTAGTTGAGTTTTCCTACAACAACAGTTATCCTTTAAGCATAAAATCCGCACCGTTCGAAGCTCTGTATGGCCGCAAGTGCCGATCGCCCTTATGTTGGGCAAACGCTGGAGACAAATGTATGGTTGGTCCTGAACTTGTACAAGAGACAATCGACAAGATTATGCAGATCCGAGAGCGCATTAAGGCGGCTCGAGATCGACAAAAGAGCAACGCTGATCGTAGATGAAAACCATTAGAATTCGAGGTGGGAGACAAAGTTCTGTTAAAGGTCTCACCTTGGAAGGGCGTAGTAAGATTTGGAAAACGTGGAAAGCTGAATCCACGATACATCGAACCATTCAAGATCTTAGAAAGAATTGGTACCGTGGCATACAAGTTGGAATTACCGGAAGAACTTAATGGAGTACATGATACGTTCCATGTATCCAACCTCAAGAAGAGTCCAACACAAGAAAAGGTGATCATCCCTGTGGATGAAGTGCATATTGATGACGCCCTCCGATTTACAGAACAACCCGTTGAGGTTACCGACTGGAAAGTCAACTAGACCAGAAGGAGCAGTGTGAAACTTGTCAAAGTACGTTGGAACTCTAAGCACGGACCCGAGTACACGTGGGAACGTGAAGAACAGTTTAAAGAAAAGTACCCCCACCTGTTCAAGAAGACTCCTGCGAGAATTAGTTCAGCCTGAATTTCGGGACGAAATTCTTTTAACAGGGGGAGACTGTGACAACTGGCACCCAATCGGTAATTTCCGTACACATTAATTATTATTTAATGACTGCAATTATGTGCTTAAATGTCAACAATGTCTGATTACATACTATACAAGTGAATTCATGCACGTTTTATACTACAAGAATTACTTTATGATAGCGTTGCGTCAGAAATACTAGTAAACTCACCGGTAAAACATATTGTGTCAACACATCTGCAGAAAGCAGTCAGACAATAGAATTGGAGCCTAGGTGTAGGTCCAACGACAAGAATACATTAAAACCCAAGAGTACATACAAGGGTTTATATATAGACTTTCCAGAAGCTAAAATACGCACTAAAAAGCACCCGAAATACACTTTAAAAGCTGAATTTTATATAATTCAGCAAAATTCAGCAATATAACAAGATATTACCATGCAAAAACATGACTAAATGGTCCAGAATACTTCCCTAAGTGTTGGGAATTGAAAGTATCACAAAAGGGCACTTAAAGGACACTAAACGGTGCAATTTAGCACTTTAACGAACCGGTATCTAACCGAACAACCGGACATTACCCGGAACACTAAAATATTGCTAAAAGCATTGTTTTACTTTTTCTGAGCTAGTTATGGCTCTCGAACACTTAAACATACTACATATTGCAAGAAATGCATTAAACACTAGACTTAACACTTAACCTTCAATTATATACCTACACTTACCAATAAGTTACAATTAACCCCCCCCCCATATGTAATTTACGGCCCAAGTGGCCCCCCATCTCTCAAGATCTCACGAGATTACTTGCGATATTCCTTGGATTCATCAAAGATTATGGAAGGATTTGTTAGTACTTTCATGAACACATTACACATTGGACATTAAGGATTAGAGGTTATAAGGACAAGATCACTTCTCATCATCTTCACCACAACAATTCTTCTCCCCTCTCCCACTAAGCTCGACCGTAAACCCCCTCCACACCACCTCCATTTTCGGTCATCACACAAGCATTCCAAGTGCACCATAAGGTGTAAGAAGATCGCTAACGAAGTGTGGAACTCTCGGATCTTCAAGGACATTCTTCGTTTGCTTTTATCCAACCATTTTGTCATCTTCAAGTTCTAGTATTCTTCCCTAGCTTGAAGCTAGTGGTAAGGCTCTCTTGATCTTGTTTACTTCATATTTTGAGTGGTTAAAAGATATAACAAGTTGATTATCATAAGAACCTTAAAAGACATACACATGAATCTTGAAACACAAAGTGAAATATGATGATATCTTGATGAAAAAGTGTTGTTTAGTGTATGAATGATAATTGTTTGTTGATTTCTTGAGATGATGATGTTAATCATCACATGAAGCTTGCTAGATGATGTTTAAACACTTAATCTAGCAAGTGGGAGGATGATTATAAAACAACCTAGAATAATCATCTTCTTGTAAGGACATAAACTTGAAGAATAAAAATGATTTCTTGTAAGATGATAAACAAAGTAAACTAGTGAACTTGTAGATCCAAGATTTACAAATGATTTTCCAAGAAAACCAAGTTTAAAATATGATTTTTAGAAGATCTTGGTTTTTACATAAACTTACACTATTTTTATTAGAAAAACAAGTGTATAAACACTTATGAAACAAGAAAAATACAAAAGAAGTATTTTTAGAAAAATCATCCTACAAGTTGTAAGTGACTAAATCCTTCAAGAATGAGATTTACAAGCAAACAACCACTAAACCTACTAAATAACATGGTAAGTTACTACAAGTTTTTACAAAACTTCAAGTTCATGATGTAGGGTGATTTACTTGATTTTGGCACTTGATATGTGTTGGATAAGTTGATTATTGATTGTGATGATTTTAAAAGAAAATAAACACATGTTTTGAAAACATGGGAAACCTCCATTTTTCGGGGAAACTATGTCAAAATATTTATAAATTTTGACACTTAGAAAAATATAAGTTTTTGAGAAACTTATTCCCTAAAAGTGTATCTAAAAATATTTACCAAGGTTTCCCTAATTTTTGTGTACATTACAAGATTAAGAAATGATGATTTCTTCAAGATAAAATTGATATTAAGTATGTATATTTTTGAAGAAAAATATATATATTTATTGATCACCAAATTTTGTGCTAAGTGTATGTAGTATGTATTACATGTAATAGTGTATTAGGACTTGAAAATACAATAAATACTTCTAAGGAGTGGAAATACAAAAATACACATACAACATACTTAGACAAATACAAGAAAATATATTTATGAAAATATATTACTTGATAGAATAAATAACTTGGACAAGTTATGAACATGAAATGAAATTTTGGACAAAATACATAATTCGGGTGAAAAATACAATATACTTATATTTATTGTTGAGAAAATAATATAAGTAAGACACAGTTAAAAATATAATTTATTTTTAACACAAGAATACATATACAAAAGATAGTGACTTGACTTGTACTTGTGCGATACAAGTCTAGTGACCAACGTTAATAAAACACGTTTAAGTCACGACGCTAGATAAGCAAAACCCAGTGAAGTTTACGACGCAGGAACGCAAAGTTGTGAGTTCATGCTCCCCCTTTTCTTTAACTGTTTTGTTTTTATAACTTCGGGGGTGAAATACATGTTACAAATGTTACAATGTTTACAAATGGTATGATGGATACAAAAACTACGGAAAAACATTCTAGATCATGTCCCGAATAGGGTACCATAAGCACCATTAATCAACGTATACATTCAGACCGTGGAACAAAAGGTTAGATCTAATGGGTTTCAGGCAACCCCACTCTTGGCCTACTTCTACCAATGAGTGCTTCTGTGTCTCAGTCAAAGTCGACAAAAATGCCTAGGTTTGGTGGCTTCCTATGTCGTGACACATGTTAGTGGCCTTGCAAACCACTAGCGATCTCAAACATTCATAGTACTCTGTTACAGACACATTCTACATGATACATTCAAACATTCATAGTACTCAGTTACAGACACATTCTACATGATACATACAAACATTCATAGTGCTCAGTTACAGATACGTTTTACAAGTTACACTCAAACATTCATAGTACTCAGTTACAAACACATTCTACATGACACATTCAAACATTCATAGTACTCAGTTACAGATACGTTTTACAAGTTACATTCAAACATTCATAGTACTCAGTTACAGATACGTTTTACAAGTTACATTCAAACATTCATACTACTCAGTTACTGATACATTCTACAAGTTACATACCATGCTTTCATTCAAGTATTTAAACATTCAATACAAAAACTGCATGAATTCACACCAACATTAACTTGACTTTTTTTTTTTCCAAAAACTCACAAATATTTCAGGTAACTAAAGTGGATGTGCGAGCGGTCTTACTCATGCTCGTGGATGTCGTTTATGTTTATCTATGAATAAAGTTGTAAACTTTTCAGACAATATGCCGTTTGTGTAAAACTATGATTTCAGTTATGTAATGTTGGGCAATTGAAGTTATTTTATGAGCATGTAGTATATTTACCAATCGTATGCAATGAAAACCTTTCATGATCACACCTCGTGCTTCCGCCTTAGAAAGGGGTGTGACAGCTTGTCCTCAAGCATGCTAAAACTAAAATGCAATAAAAGATAGATCCTAACGAGAACAAGTATTTACAAAATACCTACTAATATACAAACATACGGTTAGCCGATTTTTCAAAACGCAACATCAAGTGATTCAAACCAAACAAGCACATGCAAATATATGTATAGATAACCAAAAAGCCGTGACTTCACTTTCGATTGACTTAGCACGCTAATCTTCACACGCCTCACAATGTTCACACACACTCGGTTTTATTTGTGAAACATACATAAAATGTGTATGTGTAAACACTCAATGCCTCGTCAATGAAACGTGTAATATCATAAGCTTGTCACAAGATCTTATCTCCACCAACTAACATGCGAAAAAGTGCAAATCAAGAGGTCTTTACGGGTTGTAACGAAAGGCTTGGGTGAAGGGTATGGAATG
Source organism: Helianthus tuberosus (assembly GCA_030545235.1). Taxonomy (NCBI): domain Eukaryota; kingdom Viridiplantae; phylum Streptophyta; class Magnoliopsida; order Asterales; family Asteraceae; genus Helianthus; species Helianthus tuberosus. The sequence goes on along the minus strand of CM060406.1, from coordinate 140,371,346 downwards.
GGAATTTTAAAGTGACAAAATGGTTAAAACTAGGTAGTTACGTTTAACAAGCGTAAAACAGTAAAACTATACATACTAATGCCTTAAAAAGGCGACTTTTGTGATATCGAGCTCATCAACGAGATTTCATCATTTTAGCAATTTAAATTGCTCGAATTTTGTCGACTTCACCCAATTTTAGGGTGTTTTATTTTCTGATTTTCTTAGTTTTTTTTATATATAACCTAATGGCTTTATACAATGAATGACTAACTACAAGAAACGCTAGTTAAACGATTATTATAACCGAGTTTTAACACAAAAGGTTTAAAAATAAAAAAGGCTAAATTTGGCTAAGTGGGTTAATTTGTTGGGTAAACGAAGGAAAACATGGGAAAGGCTCAACATGGTTAATCCTAATGGGTAATGTAGGGTTTAGGGAAACATAACATAAAGGAAAAGGCTAACAACAAAGGGGTTTTCTAAGTGCCTCTATCATTTCTACACAATTCTACATGTTTATGATCTTAACAAGCATGCTAGTGACAAGTTCTAAACTACACGTGACATTCGGCTCACTCCTGCTCTGAAATGAACAAACATATAACAATTTTAAGGCTCAAACATGCTCACATAACGGAAGGAATGGGTAAAAGTGTGAAAATTATCATGCAAGTCTTTCTTTGATTGTCACGCTTTCTAGTTATCTTTTTCAAAATTTATTTGGCTTGTCGGGTTTTTATCATATCTGAAGCTTTCTAAAACACAACTAACCGGTTTATTTACTAAAAATATATACAATTTACTGATATTTTTTATTGATTTTTTTTAGGACAAACAAAGTCAAAATGTTAAACCCCCTCCCCACACTTGAACTTCGCATTGTCCCCAATGTGAAACCCAAAATATAGAGAAAAAGGATAATAACACTCCCCTGAAGATGATTTAGATGAAACGAGACTTCAAAGCTGATTCTGTGGTGTGCTCCGGTCCAAGACTAGCTTCAAAAATCTGTACAGATGTCACAAAGCAAAGCAAAGCAAAGCAAAACAAAACAGAAGGCAGAGACAATCTAAACGTAAACAAACCATAATCTACATAAATAAAAGGAGTACTAAGTATCCATACATAAAACAATGCAAATAAACGATTGTGTCTGAAAAATAGAATACATAACCATGGGTGTTTCAAATGAAATACCATAACCACCAACTCACAACTCCCACTATTGCTCGTCATCGGCACCTCCTCCTGTGCTGGATGGGCCAGCCCCGCTATAATCACCTGGGTACCCGAATAGGAACTGTGGGGGCTCGCCAAAGTAGTTAGGGTAGGTGTTCTTAAGCCCCCCAAATATGTACGAGAATCCAGCATGCACCTCCTAGCGCATGAAATCCTGGTTCGCCCTCATCTCTTCCTTGTTAGCCCTCAGCTGATCTTGGTTAATTCGCAGCTGCTCAAGACTAGCCCACTGCTGCTCATGGCTGATCTGCATCTGCTGGAACTGACCATAAAACTCGGGATATGAAGGGATGCCGGGAGGCCAATGCTCGTAATGTGGGGAGTGATGCTGCTGTGGTGAGTGTGGTGGTATGTGCGGCGGCTCCTCATGCTGCTCATGCTCGTCCTCCATAACTTCATCCTCATCCTCCGCCGGCTCTGGAGGCAACGGGTCCCAGACCTTGTTATCCAATCTTTTTAACCGATCCCCGTGGTCGGTCTTTGCTATAATCCCCATCGCTTTCAAAGAGCGGATGTCAACATACATACCTTCGGTAACGAAAGTAAGACCTTGAACCACCTCGTCAGTCATTATACCCATGGCGTAGGCAATTTGGGTAACATATTGACCACCATGTATCTGACTGTTGGCGATTCTGCCCGAACTAAGCACGAAGTAATCAGCCATCCGCGTGGCGAGGTTGATGTGGAACCCCTCCTTGAGCGCATAAAGAGATATAATATCCGGTGTGGGACAGTTTCCCAAACTGTCCATGCGCCCGGCGATAGTGTGGCTGAAGATGTGGTGCATAACCCGAAGTAAAGGGTCTCGTAATCTTGAAGCTTTGGATACCCGAGGATCATATGGCCCGCCAACCGCAATTCGCGCCCAAAACTCACCCCGCTCGTCTTCGCTGGGGGAGGTGAACTGATCAGTAAAGAACTCGGAATCCATTTCTTCATCGGTGTAGATACCGAGTCTTCGACCCAACCTTCCCACGGTCCAATTGTGCCAATGACCGCCTAACCTGAAATTTATCCGTTTCTTATAGCGGAAGTTTGGATCTCTACTCGCTTTTGACTTGTCATACGAGTAGGTAGCGAAGAACTCTAGCGTGGGCTCCAAATAAATTGGGAGGTCGATGTTGACCAAACGCGCGAACGGAAGTGTCAACATGTTTTCATGCCGTTCGCGTTGGTTTAACTCGATCATTACATCCCAATCCAATCTTCTAGGGATGCCGAATTGGTTCCGCCTTTGCCATAACGCAATAAGTTTTGGAATGCAAAGATTTTCCCGCGCGTTGTCTTGGTCGAATTGGAGGAACGGATGGTCCATCTGCATGACGAATATTGTTAGAACAAGAGGAGCAGGGAAAATTTCATACAAAAATAGCCTAACACACAGTTATGAAGCTTCTGTCCAACTGATCAGGGCAAATCGCACGGGCGTGCGACCAGACGAACGGTCGTGCGTCTCCGAGGATCAGTGATGGTGGTCGACATTTGTCGGAACTACACGGCATGCAATCAATGGCACCCACGTGCGTCACTGTGACCATAGTGAATATTCGTGAACAGCCGCAACTGCACGAACCGTGCCAAAAGGGAACGACCGTGCGACCGGGTTTTCTACAGATTTTCAACCCCCAATTCAGAACAGCAAAAATTTTCTTAAAATCAACGAATTTTGGGCAAACGGGGGTCAGAAAATCGACCGGATGTTCACGAAACACGTGAATCTTACAAGGGTTAGGGTTTTAATTGTGAATGGGGGCTGCAGATAAGGGCTTTTATATGGCACAAAAACAAAAATGCCCCTGGCCTGTCGCACGGTCGTGCGACCTGACGCACGGTCGTGCGTCTCCGACAATGGTTAACCCTGGCACGCTGAAGATGTGGTGCATAACCCGAAGTAAAGGGTCTCGTAATCTTGAAGCTTTGGATACCCGAGGATCATATGGCCCGCCAACCGCAATTCGCGCCCAAAACTCACCCCGCTCGTCTTCGCTGGGGGAGGTGAACTGATCAGTAAAGAACTCGGAATCCATTTCTTCATCGGTGTAGATACCGAGTCTTCGACCCAACTTCCCACGATCCAATTGTGCCAACGACCGCCTAACCTGAAATTTATCCGTTTCTTATAGCGGAAGTTTGGATCTCTACTCGCTTTTGACTTGTCATACGAGTAGGTAGCGAAGAACTCTAGCGTGGGCTCCAAATAAATTGGGAGGTCGATGTTGACCAAACGCGCGAACGGAAGTGTCAACATGTTTTCATGCCGTTCGCGTTGGTTTAACTCGATCATTACATCCCAATCCAATCTTCTAGGGATGCCGAATTGGTTCCGCCTTTGCCATAACGCAATAAGTTTTGGAATGCAAAGATTTTCCCGCGCGTTGTCTAGGTCAAATTGGAGGAACGGATGGTCCATCTGCATGACGAATATTGTTAGAACAAGAGGAGCAGGGAAAATTTCATACAAAAATAGCCTAACACACAGTTATGAAGCTTCTGTCCAACTGATCTGGGCAAATCGCACGGGCGTGCGACCAGACGAACGGTCGTGCATCTCCGAGGATCAGTGATGGTGGTCGGCATTTGTCGGAACTACACGGCATGCAATCAATGGCACCCACGTGCGTCGCTGAGACCATAGTGAATATTCGTGAACAGCCGCAACTGCACGAACCGTGCCAAAAGGGAACGACCGTGCGACCGGGTTTTCTACAGATTTTCAACCCCCAATTCAGAACAGCAAAAATTTTCATAAAATCAACGAATTTTGGGCAAACGGGGGTCAGAAAATTGACCGGATGTTCACGAAACACGTGAATCTTACAAGGGTTAGGGTTTTAATTGTGAATGGGGGCTGCAGATAAGGGCTTTTATATGGCACAAAAACAAAAATGCCCCTGGCCTGTCGCACAGTCGTGCGACCTGACGCACGGTCGTGCGTCTCCGACAATGGTTAACCCTGGCACGCTGATCTCGGTAATGCACGATGAATGCGACTCAGGGTGCTGGCCCGAAAGTGAAAAAAACACTAGTGGTTTTAAAGATAAAAAGTGAAAGTTGAAGGAGGGGGTACGTATTAGTAGAAAATATGATACATTTAGCAGGACCCTTTCAATAAATAATACTTGGTTAATTTGTTACTTCCACTTAAGTTTAAATGCATCTGCCGTAGTCATTGAATATACATTAACTACAATTTGAACATTAAGGGTCTGTTTGGTATGGTGTAATGGAATAGACGGGTGAATGGAATGTACGAGGTAATGGAGTGGACGTGTAATGGAATGGATCATTACCATTCCATGTCTTGTTTGGTTACCATGTGAGAATGAAATGAATCATTACTTTGTGTTGTTTGGTAGGAAAGAATAGATGAAAGAATAAAATCGGTGATGAGTGACGGTAGTCGGTGGTGGTGGGTGGTGATAGATGGTAATATTTTTCATATACATACACAAACAAAATCGATTAATCATTATCGAAATCAAATGAATCTTTTAATCAAATTTTTAGTCAAGGCGGTGAGTGGTGGCGGGGGCAGAGGTAGGTGGTGGTGGCGACGACAATGGTCGGTGGTGGAGGTGGGTGGTGGCTGAAGGTGATGGTGGGTGGTGGCTGACGGTGATGGTCGGTGATGGAGGTGGGTGGCGGCTGACGGCGGAGGCGGGGGTGGGTGGCAGCTGTGGCGCGGTGGTGTCAGGGGTAGTGGGTGGTGGCTAGTGACGGCAGGGACAGAGGTGTGGATGGTGGGTGACGGTTGGTAGTGGCGGAGGTAGGTGACGACTGGGGTGGAGGTGGGTGGTGGCGGGAGACAACTGGGGTGGAGGTGGGTGGTTGTGGTGGTGGCGGCGAAAGTGGGTGACGGCGGCGATGGTACTCACGACGGCAACTATGGCAGTAGTGGTGTCGCCCGTGTGTGAGTTATTAAAACCAATAATAATAATAATAATAATGGTAAAAAAAAATAATAAAAAAATATTGATAATAATAATAATAATAATAATAATAATAATAATAATAATAATATATCTTTCCATTACTTGAAGGAATGAAAAAAAAAACACCACCTTACTAAGGAATGAAAATTATTATATTCGGAAGGTTTACATTCCTTGTGGAATGCTTCATTCCATTACCACTTGACAACCAAACATGTTTCTTTTCATTCCAATAGAATGATTCATTCCATTCTGCCTTCTATTCCTTCGTACCAAACGCTACCTAAAATAAAATCTTACACTAATAATACCATGTTTGTAAACAAGGTCTCCAATGTTAGGGTGGGATTCCTCTATAAAGTGTGGTTTGTCTAAAAAGTGTAAGAAGTGATTATGGCCATTAGATTAGGTAACTGATGGATGAGATTAAATAAGTGGCAAAATTGTAATATTTGTTTTAATTAAATTGATTGATTTATTGAATTAAGGGTATAAAAGTAAATTTCGTGTGCCTTAAATTTAGGAATCACATGCAACTTCCCCCCTTCTTTTTAAAACATCAATAACTTTTTTTATACATAATTTTTTTTTTAAAATTATACCATAATAATGAGCGTTCTTTCATCTTTAATATGAGTACTATATTGCTACATATCTAAAAAATTACCATTCAAGTAATTCAAACACTAGTGTGTTTTACATAGTGACTGCGTGTTTTATATTGTGCATTTCAGACATTATTGTGTTTTATGAGTGAGGAGTGTGTTTAATTGTGAAAACTGGTATAACACAATGTGAAGAAATCAGAAACTGATAAAACTAAACGTCTAGAAATAATGAATGTGTTGTATGTTTCGAAATATACGAGGGTCGTGTTTAATTGTGAAAATTGATATAACACCGTGTGAAGAAACGGTAAACTGATAAAACACAATGTTAAGATAGGATGAATTTGTTTTATGTTTCGAACTTCGGATGAATTAATCGTAGATACGAATGATGTAACTGCCAATTTTGAATAGTTAATAGACATAAGTTTCCATAAAAATAGCCTCTTATTGTTATTATATAAAATCTTCCATAAATTGTTGTAATTATTCAATTAACTTAATGTCCTTTAGTAAAATAACACTAGATACCATATGTCACAAGGAGATTACTTCCTACACTTTGTAGAAAAAAATAGGCTTTATAGTCAACTCCTACCCTTTTGTTATAAATATTAGTAAATTTATGTTATTTGACATATAACTTATTTCTAAAAACTATTTTTTTATTAATTCAACATGTTCGAGTACTCCCGGAGTACTCTCAGCCTAGGCCGGGTACTCTCAGCTCTCCGATCGACCGATTAGGGAGCGCCTAACGACTTTTACAACAATGAATAATACTAAAGCCTTTCTTATTTTTATCATCTTATTTTCCCAATTTTGTTTCACATGAAAAAAAAAAACAATAATTCAAGCAGCTGAATTTTTTTTACAAAATCAGCATAGTAAAATCGATGTTGGTCGAACAGAGTGGCTTCAAAACTCAGTTCTTTTTATATAATAACTAGATATGCATTCCGCCGCGTTGCGACGGAGTCCATTAAAAAACTCGTTAGTTGGTCGAATAAGACCAAGTAAAATCCTACAATCCAATAAATAGGTATTAACAAAGATTCTTTAGAATCTGATGGAAATTATTTGAGTGGAGGTAGAAATTATTGTCATTTAAGTATACAACTTTATACACTTTTTTTATTTAGACGTATCCCTATCACTTTTGCATACCATACACTCAATCTATGAGTCGGAAACCTTGTGGTTGAATAATAATGGCTCACACTTTTCTTCGACACCTAAATTCTCAAATTAACATATCCAACTTTCATTGCATTATGTACAACTCACCCTTTAGAAAGAACACTACAATATTTTCTGGATTCCCATAATACCATCCACCACTCCAAAATATTTAGCCTTCTAATTCAAAGCGACAACTTTTACAGAGGAATTATTGTTTTTGTCATTCATTTTAGTTTATAATTTATGATTTAGTTATTCGGCAATATCACATGCTATGAGATGGTAACTGGTATTCTGGTAAGTCTAACAATCGTTATGTACCTTGGTTTAGTGAGCAAAACAATTTTTTGGTCAAATGTATTGTCTATTCCTAAACACATCATTCCACCCCTCTTAAATCATCCTTGTCCTCAAGGATGAAGTCGAGAAATGCTTCTGCGACCCCCCATGGTGGACGCCACTTGGTTCTTCCTATAACATTTGGAGCGGTTGTAACGGAACGCCACGGTGGGTGCCATTTGGGTTTTTCGGTTGCATCATCATTGGCTTGCTTTTTGCTTACAAGACCCCAACAAATGTATGTGGTGGTGAAGTTTCTACGTATGTGTTCCACACTCATGGGTGTGGTACCTTGATTACTTGGACACCACCTTTGAATGAAGGTTAAGTGGGATTTTGGTTTGAAGATATCACTTTACGTTTGAATTGGTGGTCGTATGGTGAGAGGTTTAGTTTTGGTAGGGACAGAAATGGATGTGGACCGTACAGTTGAGGGTGGTCGTTTTGGTGACGCCAACTCGGCTGAAAGGGATTTCTTGGGTGGTAGGGAGGCAGGTTGTGGTGTTGTGGCGGAAGCGGGTGACGGAACAAGTGGTGCGGTGACGGAAGGTAACGGCGGCGCTAGAGCAAAAACTGATGTTTGGGGGGCTTCCCACGCGGTTCGAATTGATCGGAACTCGTTGCAAAGGGTTTGCAACTGAGACTCGAGTTTCACAAGGGATTCGTTCATCCATTGATAGAACTCGGTTTCGGATAGAATTTGAGCAGCCATGTGTCCGAGGGGATCACGACAGCTCTGATACCACTGTTGTGGTTCCAACCGATAATCGATTGGCCTAAAGAAAATAGGTGGAATCCAGAATAGAAAATAGATGGAACTTTTTGATAATTTCTTCTGCATATTCATTTCATAAACGAAAATCCCATATATAGGGTTACAAGGCAATTCCCCACTACTACGAATTATGGAGATCATGGGAAGATAAACCCACTTTCTTCCTTAATTTGAGGAACCATCTAAAAACATGTGAAACATAAAAATTAAATATAGAAACACTAATAAATGTAAATTGGAAATAGTCAAAATATGAAAGCATGATCTCTGCCGATATGAATGTGAGTAGAGTACACATCAAAAGCTACACTATTATTTTTGTCGAACCCATTTAGTGAGGGGTAATGGATCGGTTGTCACACCCTGGCTTTTGTGGAAGCGTGGGTTTATTTGGTGTGACTTCTTAATACCATAGCAACAATCATAACAATGCTATATGATAAAAAACACAGGATGTTCATCCATTCATTAAGTTTAAAAATACCACCACATCATTGTTTAAAAATGTCGATACTTCAAATAAGTTACAAACCATACTTGTCTACGACGTGTTCCTGAGACACAACAAAAAAACTTTAAATAAAACGTGGTTTAAAGACATGTAACCCGTCCAGGTAAGGGTTACACCTCCTAAACCTACTACCCTGGATGACATCTTTTATTCAACGCAGCTAGACATATGCATACTCCGCCAGATCCGCTAGTTTCCTGAAATACATGTAGTTTGAAAAATCAACAAAAAGTTGAGCGAGTTCATGAGTAAGTGAGTATGTATAAACCTTTGTAATGTGTCTGTATGTATGAAAGTCCCTGGTATGTAGCAATTAAGGAAAAAAGAGATCACCAATGGGTTGCAAAGCCACTGGTATGTGTGAAACGGTGCAGGAAGTACTCAAACCTAGCAAATTTGTACCGGGCCTCCGGCTGTAAGACACAGTCACCACTATGGGTCGCCCCGGCCTCATGGGTGTGGGCTTGCTACACCCCAATAGATCTATCACTCATGTCCCTCGGTCCTAACAACGAGGATTAATGGCCTTAAGTGTTGTACCCACCTTTCACATGATCTAAGTAGTAAACCCTCCTTAAGCTAACCATACCATGTATAAAAGCGTCTGTAATAATTGTAACATGTATTCCACCCCCGAAGTATAAAACTGAAAACAGTTAAGAGAAAAGGGGGACATGAACTAACAGTAGTGCGTCTCCTGAATCGTATCGTCAACTCAAACTTGGTCCGCTACGTGACAACCTACAACGTACTATTATCTATTAGACGAACGGGTCGTGCCTTGCTTTTGTATTTACGGGTTTGAGTTACGTTACTTTGATATTATTCCAAGTTGTAACTTCTTGTTAAAATAATAATAATTATTTTAACTTAAGTTTTGTTTTTAGGGTTTAGGAATAATAGTTAAGCAACTATTTCGTATCCATACTTCTCAAGTATTTTATATGCGCATTTCCTTCCCAAGGATGGGGGTATTTATACATGTCTATTTGTAGTTTCAAAAAAAAAAAGTCCCACATAGAAAAATATATGTATTTTTCCCAAAAATAATATATTTTTACTTCTTTAGTTTCCAAAATAATATTTTACCAAAATATATGTGTAAGAGTATTTTCTAGAATATTTTCTAAGTTATGTCTTAACGTTCGGTTTCTTGATACCGAGTGTGTTACTTAAATATTCTATTCCTTGATATTTTTGGTATTATTTTGGAGTTGTAATTTCCATGGTATTTGTTAAGTTATATTATTTTACCCTAAAATAATTTAACTAGTTCACAAAATATATACAAATATTCGCACAAGTGTCTTAGTGTAAAACATATATTCTAAATATATATTTATCCGTTTTTATTTATAAAATCGTCCTCCGATACTTTGTATTTTTGTGACAAAACCCATGGCGAAGTTTATATTCGAAACACAAGTTGTAAAATATATTTGTAACATTTGTTAGAAAAATATTTTCTAAGTGTTGAAATTTTAGAAAATTTCGCCAGAGTTTCATTTTTAAACGGAGATGTCCATGCTTATTAGCATATCATTTTCTTTTCAAAAATTCATTCAATCAATCAACAACAAATTATTAAACAACATTACACTAACCAAGTGCAAAAACAATGCACTTTACATAATAATAACATGAACTTTGTTTTTCGTAAAAACGCGTAGTAACTTAGTGGGGGGTTTAGTGGGTTTAGTTACCCTCCGAAGTGTGTTTACTTTTGTTAAAACCTTATTCTTAAAGATTTTAAGTCTTTACAACTTGTAAACTAGTTTTGCAAAAATGTGTGTTTATTGGATCTTCTTACTTTTAAAAGTATTTCCGCACTTGTCTTGTTACTAAAAATAGTGTATGTTTAATAAAAATCATAATCTTTCAAAAACCATCTTTTTAAACTTAGTTTCCTTGGAAAATCATTCACAAGTCTTGGATTTACAAGATTCCTAGTTCACTTTGTTTGTTATTTTACAAGAAAACATTTTTTTTTCTTTCAAGTCCATGTTTAGTCTAAAAGATGATTAGTTCTTGTAACACATAACCACCTCTCATCTTGTTAGACCATGTTTTTAATCATGATCTAACAAGTTTACTATGATGATCATTCATCATATCACCAAGAAATCATCAAATACTCATCACATATTCAAAACAACTTTATACTTAACATTACTTCTTCATTTTAACAATATTTCATCATCAAGTTAGCTTTATGTTCAAGACTTTTGCTTATGATCTTTTAGTGTTCTTGAGATATCATCTTAATATAACTATTAACCACCATAACATGGAATAAATAAGGATTCAAGAGACTTACTACTAGCTTTTAAGCTAAGGGAGATCAAGAGAAGAAATGAGGTGGTTAATAGCAAACGGAGAAGGTCCTCGATGATCCGAAAGCTCCTAGCTCCTTTGTATAACCCTTAACACCTTTATATGCAAGTAAAATGGATGAAGATGAACAAATGATGATGATGATGGGGTGGTTTGGGTTCGGCCGAAGCCAAGAGAGGGAAGAGAAAAAGAGCTTGGTGTTGTGTTGTGAGAAATGTGTAAGTATGGTTATCTAGTGGGTTTTTATAAGTGAACTCCAACATCTCATAAACCTTTGGTTCTTATGTCTTCTAAAGTACTTAACAAATCCTTTAAACAATTAGAAGAAAATCAAGGGGGTGTCCCACTTCCATAACCGGTTTGGGGGGGGGGGGGGGGTTAATTGATTTGCAATGGTAAGTTAGTCTAGTTTAGTTAGAAGTTAAGTGATTTAGTTAAAGGTTTAGGTGTTGTGTAGTAATATAGCGTGTTATGATGTTCGGGAACCATAACTAGTTCAGAAAAATAAAAACAATGCTTCTAGCATTATTTTGGTGTTCCGGGTAATGACCGGTTGTTCGGTTTGATACCGTTGCGTTAAAGTGCTAAGTTACGTCGTAAAGTGTCCTTTATGTAACTTTTAGTGACCCTTTTAATTCCCGACATTTAGGAAAGCATACAGGACCATTTTGCCATATTTTTGCCAGTGACTAGCATGTTTAAATGCTGAATTTTGTTAATAAATGCAGAATTCTGCACTTAGAGTGGGTTTTAGGCACTTTCCGGCACCTAAGCTATCACCTAGTGACGCAGTCTTATGGTCCTTACTTCCCTACACTCCATACAAGTGTAGTACCTTGTTCCTGGCTCATACTGGGCCTCAATATATAGTCTGTCTTTGTGCTGGCATTGTCAGCATGTTTCTGAGTTATCCGCTCACTGTGCTTACTGTGCTTTGTGCATCAAGTTTGTCACTAAAGTTTGTGTGTAATAAATGGAGTGACAGTATGAAATGTGATACATATGTATGTATGATGCAAAAATCATAAAGTAGTTTAATCAACAATTGTAATCAAGCACAATCATTAAGCACCAATTTAATATTAATTAATTGTACGGATACCTGAAATTTTGAGGGTTGTCATATTCTCCCCCTGTTAGAGAAATTCCGTCCCGAAATTTTAGTTCTGCTACTAGATGCAGGGGTCTTGGGGAATAAATGTGGGTACTTGGCTTTCATACGATCATCACACTCCCACGTGAATTCTGGGCCGTGACGTGCATTCCATCGAACTTTGACGAGTTTGACACTACTCCGGCATGTCTTGTTAACCTTCCAATCCGTAACTTCAACGGGCTCTTCAGTAAAGTGGAGTGTGTCGTCGATATGAACTTCGTCAGCAGGAATGACTACTGTTTCTTGGGTTGGACTCTTTTTCAGATTGGATACATGAAATGTATCATGAACGCCATTAAGTTCAGCAGGTAAGTCCAATTTGTATGCTACAAGCCCAATCCTTTGCAGGATTCTGAATGGACCAATGTATCGCGGATTCAACTTTCCACGCTTCCCAAAGTGTGCCACACCCTTCTAGGGTGAAACCTTCAACAAAACCATATCACCAACCTCAAATTCCAGAGGTTTCCTTCTCAGGTCCGCATAGCTCTTTTGTCGATCACGAGCCGCTTTGATGCGCTCTCGGATCTTTGCAATCTTGTCTGTCGTTTCCTGGACCAATTTCGGGCCAACAAGTTGTCTATCACCCGCATCAGCCCGACATAAGGGTGATCGACACTTATGCCCATAGAGAGCTTCGAACGGTGCGGCTTGAATACTTCCATGGTAACTGTTATTGTATGAAAATTCAACCAATGGTAGGTGAGTGTCCCAACTTCCACCTAAATCCATTACACAAGCTCGCAGCATGTCTTCTAATGTCTGAATAGTTCGTTCGCTCTGTCCGTCTGTCTGCGGATGAAATGCAGTACTCATATTTAACTGAGAACCAAATGCTTCTTGAAAGGATTGCCAAATCCTTGACACGAAGCGTCCATCTCTATCAGAGATAATTGAGAGAGGCACTCCATGTCGTGCACCAATCTCCCTCGTGTATATTTCAGCAAGTTTACTCGTGTTGTCTTTTTCCTTGATTGGCAAAAAGTGCGCAGACTTTGTTAGACGGTCTACTATTACCCAAATCGTATCATGGCCCTTGGGCGTCCTTGGCAATTTCGTTATGAAGTCCATCGAAATCTGTTCCCACTTCCATTGGGGTATTTCAGGTTGTTGCAAGAGACCTGAAGGCTTCTGGTATTCAACCTTTACCTTGGCGCAAGTTAAACATTTGCCAACATATACCGCAACATCGCCTTTCATCCTTGGCCACCAATAGAAATCCTTAAGATCTTGGTACATCTTATCCGCTCCTGGATGAATCGACTACCGTGACTTGTGAGCTTCATCAAAAATAACATTTCTCAAACCACCAAACAAAGGAACCCAAATTCGTTTCATGAAACACAACGTTCCTTCCCCGTTTGGTACCAACTGCTTCTCCATCCCACGGAGATACTCATTCTCAACATTCCTTTTCTTAAGTGCTTCTCTCTGCGCGGTACGAATGCGCAATGAGAGGTCCGTCTGTATGATCAGTTCCAGAGCCCTTACCCTTATGGGCTTGATCCTTTCCTTTCGACTTAGGGCATCGGCGACCACATTCGCCTTTCCCGGGTGATACTTGATCTCACAATCATAATAGTTCAATAGTTCTACCCAGCGTCTTTGTCTCATGTTAAGCTCTTTTTGATCAAATATGTGCTGCAGGCTCTTGTGATCAGTGAAGATTGTACATCGCGTGTCGTATAAGTAATGTCGCCAGATTTTCAATGCAAACACTACCGCACCCAATTCCAAATCATGCGTGGTGTAATTTTTCTCGTGGACTTTCAACTGGCGAGATGCATATGCTATAACCTTTTGTCTCTGCATCAGCACGCAGCCTAAAGCTTGACGCGAGGCGTCGCAATCATGAGATCGTCAGTGCCTTCGGGTAGAGATAAGATCAGTGTGTCACAGAGCGTGTTTTTCAACAGTTGAAATGCTTCTTCTTGTTTGTCTCCCCAATCAAACTTCTTGTCTTTCTGAGTGAGAGTGGTTAAAGGTTGAGCGATTTTTGAGAAATCCTCAATGAACCTTCGATAATAACCAGCCAAACCTAGAAACTGTCGAATCTCGGTTGGTGTCTTAGGAGTCTCCCAGTTCTTGATTGCCTCGATCTTTGTGGGATCCACATGAATTCCATTTCCGTTAACCACGTGACCAAGAAACTGAACTTCACACAGCCAGAACTCGCACTTCGAGAACTTAGCGTATAACTTCTCCTTTTTAAGTAGCTCTAGAATAGCTCTTAAGTGCTGTTCATGCTTGTCCTTCGTCTTTGAGTAGATCAGAATGTCATCAATGAACACAATCACAAACTTATCAAGGTACGGCTTACAAACTCTGTTCATCAAGTCCATGAATACTGCTGGCGCGTTTGTCAATCCAAACGGCATGACCAGTAACTCATAATGTCCATAGCGAGTCCTAAAAGCAGTCTTTGGAACACTTTCCTCTTGTATCCTCAACTGGTGATATCCCGATCGAAGGTCGATCTTTGAGTAAAAACTTGAACCCTATAACTGATCGAACAGGTCATCAATTCTTGGCAAAGGATATTTGTTCTTGATAGCCAGCTTATTCAGCTCCTGGTAGTCGATACACATGCGAAAAATGCCATCTTTCTTCTTAACGAACAAAACTGGAGCTCCCCAAGGCGAGAAGCTTGGTCTGATAAATCCCTTGTCTAGCAACTCCTGAAGTTGCGTCGACAACTCTTGCATTTCCGAAGGCGCAAGTCTATAGGGTGCCTTAGCCATAGGCGCGGCACCTGGAACCAAGTCAATGTGAAACTCGACTTGTCGCTGTGGCGGCAATCCTGGCAAGTCTTCTGGAAAGACTTCAGGATAGTCCTTTACGACTGGAATACCTTCTAGCCTCGGCTCAGCTGCTTCTTTATCCTCAATGTGTGCCAAGAAGGCAACACATCCCTTCTTCAAACATTTTCTAGCCTTCAAGCAACTAATGATCCTCAGAGGCGTATCGCGCTTCTCTCCATGTACCACAATCGTTTCTCCATCCGCCAATGGGATGCGAATGGTCTTCTCGTGACATAAAATTTCGGCTTTGTTGCTTGACAACCAATCCATCCCTACTACCACGTCGAAGCTTCCCAACTCGACTGGCAGTAGATCCAGTGTAAACTCGTGTCCTCCCAGCTCTATCATGTAACCTCTGATAACTTCATTTGTTTCAACTAGCTTTCCATTAGCCAGTTCAATTGAGTACGTAATGTCTAATTTACTAGCAGTTAACCCAAGCATTTTCTTAAATTCTAGCGATACAAAACTATAGTCGGCACCAGTATCAAATAGCACAGATGCAAAGCGTTAATTAATAGGGAACGCACCAGTGACAACATTCGGGTCCTGGCGTGCTTCCCTTGCTCCAATGTTGAATACCCTTCCATGAGCTTGATTGAGTTTTGGGCATTCGCGCTTGAAGTGCCCGATGTCTCTGCAGTTGAAACATCCCGGTCCTTGACCGTTACCATTACCACCTTGAGCATTGTTTGCTCCCCGGTTCCCAGCTTGGTTCCCAACATTCCCCCGATTATCATTTCCGCCGTTGCGGTTCCCATTCCCGTTACCACCGCGATTGTTGTTACCAAAACCCCTTTGACCATTGTAACCACGACTAGCACCTGTACCAACCCAGCATGCATTCTTCGAATAGCCCTCCTTCCCGCAATACTCGCATTTCCTTAACCTGCACTGACCAGAATGATGGTACAGGCATATATCACATATGGGCAAGGCGCCCATGTATCCCTTTCCCTTGACTTCAGCACCAGTTTTAGCTTCAACTGGTGGGTTCACCTCTTTTTTCCTCCTGGTGCTGCTGGTACCCTTTTTAAAGTTGGAGAACTTTCTTTTGTTCTCTCCCGAGGATTCAACATGTGTCTCCTTTTTCTTCGGATCCAAAATTGAAAACTTGTTGAGCCTAATAGCTTCCTCAGTAAGTGACACGCTCAGATCGATGGCTTCAGTAACTGTTGCCGGTTTTGACGAAGTAACCATGCTCATAATCTGGGGTGCCAACCCCCAGATGAAACGCTCCACGCGTTTGAATTCAGGCGTAACCATGTAAGGTACCACATGGGACAGATCATGAAACCTCTGAACATACTCGGCAATCTTCGGGCCATCCATTTTAAGATTCCAGAATTCCGTTTCCAGCTTTTGTATTTCGGCCCGTGAACAGTATTTCTTCCTCATGAGCTCCTTCAGCTCAGTCCATGTCAATGCATATGTCGCCGCTTCTCCCAGGGTCTGTACTTGCAGATTCCACCTTGATAAAGCACCATCAAGAAAGAGCCCTAAGATGTATGTAACTTGCTGTTCAGGAGCACACTTGCTCATCCTTAAAATAGAATCCGTCTTTTCTGCCCATCTGACGAATGCAACAGCACCTCCAGTGCCGTCGTCATTTAAGGGCTTACAGTCAGGAAATTGTTTGTAGGTGCAGCCTGTCCAAGCAATGTTATTCATAGAAAACATTAGCATTTGTACATGAAATGTCCAAATGTAGTGTAATGTGTCTCGAGTGACTTATCATTACCATTTGGTGGGTTGTTGTTTCTTGAGGTATTCCCGCTGGTCTCAGCGCGGGAAGCCTCGTAATCAGCAATGGCCTGCGAAATTCTTGCTTGCAATTCTGCCTCAGTGGTAGGCAAACGTGTGTCTCGTCGTGGAGGCATCTTCTAAAAGAAGATCATATTGGTCAGGTAAGTAAGTAATATGCGTATGTAATAACATCCATCAACCTCATAACACATAACATCCCATGTTATAATATAAAACAAATAATTCAACAATGCATGTAGTGAGAACGTTGCCATTGAGCTTTCATTTAATCATGACCACAATATAGTTTTACATGTTTCACAGTACATCATACATCAAAACATGATCATAGGGTTACATCACCCCAAAATACAAGTCAGTCTACACAAATCATATACAAAAACGTGGTCTTCCAATAGTCTTCATATGTTGGCCCAATTGCGACTCTCTCACCAAAACGATCTACCTGCACCAAACCAAAAATATAGCTACGCTGATGGCGGAGGAGGATGTGGAGGAGGGAAGAAAAGCAAACGGCACAAATGCACCCAATCCTCCTCGAGGGCGTGGATAACGCGCAGCAAGTAAGCAATCTGCTGCTCAGGAGTGAAGAAGCAGACATCAGAATCCGGGGGTAGTCCGAGAGGAGCTGGTGGTGTAGCAAATGGAGACTGACAATGACAAGGGGGAGGACGCAGAGTCCTCTCCAGCTCCTGGACTAGTCTGCTCAAGGCATCCTTCTGTATCTGCAGGGGTGTAAGTATGTCATATGTGGTATATCCAACATGGTAAGGATGATAGGGGTCTGACAAAGGCATGATATTGGGCGAAGACCATAGAAATGGCTCGCCTAAGGGTGCAAAAGGTGATGTAGTGCGAGGAAGCTGAGACATGAATGGAACAGCTGACGACATAGGCGGGACAAAAGCAGGCTGCTACCTCGAAGATCCCTCCCCAGGACGAGGTGGAGGAATGTCCTGGAGAAAAGTGATAGGAAGGTCGGTGCGATGGATATCAGATATGCGCGGGTGCAACTGGGGAACATCGAGAGGTGCAAAAACAGGTGCAACAGGGGGTGTAACTGGTACAACAAAAGGAGGATAATCATCATCCTCGATCCACCCGTTACGGGTGTCGGCATATCTCAGATCAATATGTGTGGCGAAAGGTGCACGATCAACAAACGCCGGCACAGGATCAGGCAGAGGTGCATCAGCAATAGGAACATCCACCACTGGTGGTGCAACAATAGGAATGTCAACAATGGGTGGTGCAATGGCTGGTGCATCCACAACAGGCGGTGCAACGACTGGAGCATCATCAAGAACAGGGTCGTGCACAAGTACAGGGTCATGAGCAATAACAGGCTCTGGTGCTATGACAGGCTTAGGGTTAGCAAAGGCTATATCAAGGTCGGCAGGTACATCAAGATGCTGATCAATAGGAACCACTTGTGCCTCCAAGGGCAGGTCATCAGGAATACACTCGATCTCGTGATCGGGATCAAAATCAGGAGGAAAAACTGGATCAAACTCATCCTCGAACTCAGGATCAAACTCAAACTCATGGGGCGAACCAGGTGCAGCTGACATGGCTGTATCGGAGTCGGAGTCAGTAGGATATCGACCCAATCCGACAGCATGCAAAGTAGAAGATGATACTGACTCAGAATAATCAGTACCGGGCTGATCAAACAAAATCTCCTCCGTGGGAGCCTCAACGGGTGGTAAAACAACAGCATCCACAACAGGAACCTCAACCAAGGGAATGGTGACATCATCAGCAATCGGGGCCCCACCCTCATGGTCGTCCTCAGGGGGACCCTCGACGAAAAGATCGATGTCGTCATCAGACACAACATCGAGTGGCAAATCCTCAACGGGAAATGCAGCAAGTGGAATAGGAGCAGGGATCTCAGCAAGAGGTAGATCCCTGAATAGAATACCATCAGCGAGCTGAGCATCGTCTCCGACATCCGGCAAAGCAAAAGGCTGGAAATCGGCATCGTCCGTACTAGTGATATCCGATGTGTAGACCTCAGGATCTGTGGGCATCGGATCATCTGAATCTACTGCTATGGGGTCTAGTGCGCCAGAAACTCCACTCGAAGAAGACATGACTTCTGTAACAAAACAATCACGACAATTTCCCATATATCAACATATAATCAAATAAGCATGTAAGTCACAATAATGGAAGCAAGTAATCATCCTAGTCTTCCTTAGACTATCCTCCCCAGTCTCTCAGACTAAACTCCCCTGGTCTCTAAGACCAACTCCCTGGTCTCTAAGACCAACTTTCCCAGTCTCTAGGACTAAATCCCTGGTCTCTATGACCAACCTCCCAGTCTCTAAGACTAAATCCTCCCTCAGTCTCTAGGACTGATCCTCCCTCAGCCTCTAGGACTGATCCTCCCTCAGCCTCTAGGACTGAATTATAAATATACCCTTTTGAAATGTGTATTTGTTCCTTTTGTTTGTAAAAATGTTTGTACCCTGGATCTGGTCGTATAGTGTATGCAATGTAAAAATGTTTGAAAACATTTTCGTGAGAGCCCTGATGATCATAGTCTAGACTCGAGAAAGAATCCTAGTTCGCTATGATCGAGGCTCTGAAACCAAGCTGTCACACCCTGGCTTTTGCGGAAGCGTGGGTTTATTTGGTGTGACTTCTTAATACCATAGCAACAATCATAACAATGCTATATGATAAAAAACACAGGATGTTCATCCATTCATTAAGTTTAAAAAAACCACCACATCATTGTTTAAAAATGTCGATACTTAAAATAAGTTACAAACCATACTTGTCTACGACGTGTTCCTGAGACACAGCAAAAAAACTTTAAATAAAACGTGGTTTAAAGACATGTAACCCGTCCAGGTAAGGGTTACACCTCCTAAACCTACTACCCTGGATGACATCTTTTATTCAACGCAGCTAGACATATGCATACTCCGCCAGATCCGCTAGTTTCCTGAAATACATGTAGTTTGAAAAATCAACAAAAAGTTGAGCGAGTTCATGAGTAAGTGAGTATGTATAAACCTTTGTAATGTGTCTGTATGTATGAAAGTCCCTTGTATGTAGCAATTAAGGAAAAAAGAGATCACCAATGGGTTGCAAAGCCACTGGTATGTGTGAAACGGTGCAGGAAGTACTCAAACCTAGCAAATTTGTACCGGCCTCCGGCTGTAAGACACAGTCACCACTATGGGCCGCCCCGGCCTCATGGGTGTGGGCTCACTACACCCAAATAGATCTATCACTCATGTCCCTCGGTCCTAACAACGAGGATTAATGGCCTTAAGTGTTGTACCCACCTTTCACACGATCTAAGTAGTAAACCCTCCTTAAGCTAACCATACCATGTATAAAAGCGTCTGTAATAATTGTAACATGTATTCCACCCCCGAAGTATAAAACTGAAAACAAATAAGAGAAAAGGGGGACATGAACTCACAAAAATAATATATTTTTAACTCATTTGTCCAAAAATAACGTATTTCCAAAATAATATTTTACCAAAATATATGTGTACGAGTATTTTCTGGAATATTTTATAAGTTATGTCTTAACGTTCGGTTTCTTGATACCGAGTGTGTAACTTAAATATTCTATTCCTTGATATTTTTGGTATTATTTTGGAGTTGTAATTTCCATGGTATTTGTTAAGTTATATTATTTTACCCTAAAATAATTTAACTAGTTCACAAAATATATACAAATATTCGCACAAGTGTCTTAGTGTAAAACATATATTCTAAATATATATTTATCCGTTTTTATTTATAAAATCTGTTGGGATTGAACCCTACCAGAGGAACAGATAATTAAAGCCAAAACTGGATCAGAGCAGTGGATCCAAAATAAGCAGATGTAACATACAAGTCCCTCCCTTTGATAGTGATTTCAACATCTGCTGACCTCCTATCTACTGATCGTGCAAATTGCTGACTTACAGACTGCTGATCAAGTAAAGGCCTGATGAAAGACTAAAGCTCTACTGTTCAATCTACTGCCTTGAGTCAAGCACTGCTGATCTGGACAAGTACTGCTGGGTTCACAGCAGTGGAGGGATGCAGCAGTTGTTTATTCTGTCTTTATGTAATGTAATAAGCAGTAGTTAGCATAGCAGTGTTTGTATTGATCAGAGGTTAGAGTTTGTTAGGAGGTTAGATGTCACTTTCATGGTGACGTCAGCTTAGATGCTCAGTAGTTTGCTAGTGCCTATAAATAGAACAGTGCTCTGTACTGTTCTATTAGCTCTTTGCAAAATCGTCTTCTCTGCACGAACAAACACTGAGCTCTGGCTGAGGGAGAGTTTGTATTAAGCATTGCATTGTAATCGTTGTTGAAATTAAATTCAATCTTTCGGTTCTTTGTGAAAAGTGTTTAATCAAAGCAATACTCTCGTTTGATTGTATGCAAAGTTTGTTTCCATCTTAATTCCGCTGCACAACTCATCTATCTTCATTCTAATTCAAACGAAAAATACAATCAAAACCAAACTCAGATCCAACAATTGGTATCAGAGCTTGGACAGTCAAATTTGATTTAACAATCATTTTAACATAAATAGTTCAGCTCATAATCGTTGATATCGATAGTTTGTTCGGTTTATTGAAAAACAGAGTAAGGTTTAATCACCATTAAAGTTGATTAATCAGTGCCTGTAAAACAACTTGGATGACGTCACAATCACAAGATGATAAGAATAACATTGGCTCGCTTTTTAAACCACCCATGCTAAAACGTAATGAATACAACATCTGGGAGAGAAGGATGGGTCACATCCTTGCTCAACAGAACACTGGATGTTGGAGGTCTGTTGTTTTTGGTCCCCATGTTCCTATGGTGCCAAGTGCTGAGGATGCAAAGAAGTTCGTTCCTAAACCATCTGAAAACTATACTGAAACTGATTTTCAAAAGTTTGAACTCGATGCCAAAGCATTTATCATCATAGCATCTGCATTACCTAATGAGATCTATGCTGGACTGTTACATTGTAACACTGCCAAAGAGCTATGGGATGCGTTGAAGGAACAGTTTGGGGGGACAGAAGAAGTCATTGAGAACAATAGGGAAATTCTGAATCAGCAGTATGAAACATTTTGTCACATCAAGGGTGAATCACTGACTCAGCAATTTGAGCGATTCAGTTGTCTCATTAGTGAACTAAGGCTTGTTAAAGTAACTTTTCCAAATTCAACTCAAAATAGCAAGTTCCTTAGGTCACTACCAGAAAAATGGGACACCATAGCTTTTGTCACTAGAAACTCTATTGAGTTCAAAGATCTGACCCTGACTCAACTTCATGGTAGACTCCTGACCTATGAAAGGGAGTTGAACCAGAAAAAGAAGTTGCAAGAGTCTGGCAAAGTTACTGATGATTATTCATTCGGTAGCACAGCTCTTTCTGGTCAGGAAGAATCTGGTAGCAGTGGTAAGGATCAGGGTTATGATCACTTCATTGATATAACTGCTGGTGGAAATTTTAACAACCCTGATCCTCACTCTTCAAATTATGCTTTTACTGCAAACTGTGAAAACCAGATGTCAGATAATTTGTGCTTTGAACTCAATGATTTGCAACATTTTGATCCCACTGACTTAGAAGAGATGGACATTTTGCATTAGTTGGCTTTGCTTAGTGTAAGAACAAGCAAATTGTACAAAAGAACAGGGAGAAAATTCCCAGGGTTACATGGGAATCTAAGGGTTGGGTTGGATAAATCGAAAATCAAGTGTTACAAGTGAAATAGGCTAGGTCATTTCGCTAGGGAATGCAGGAGTCAAACTACTGCTCCTATAATCACTCATCCTAGCTCAAATCCTAGACCACAAAATCAAAGCACTGTGCACTATACCCAATATACCCCTGCAGCTCATGTTAACACTGCTCACTATGCTGTTGCCCCTGTGCCTGTGCATTATGTCCAAACCACTATTCCACAAATTCAGTACGTTCAAACCCCTCTCCCTCAGGCACAAGTGCAAACTGTTGCACCTTAAACAGCTGCTCCAGCAGCAGTACAACCAGATCAGCAAAGCTTCTTAACTCAAGGCTTTGTTGACTGGAGCAGTATGCCTGATGAGCTTGGTGATGAAAATTTTGCACTCTATGCCTTTAATGAACCTTCTAATGATGAATTTTGTTTGATGGCATTAGAGTCTATACCAGAGTGGATTGAAACTGAAGGTGAACAGCTAAGTGCTGAAACAGTGGATGAGGTGACTGAAGCAGTGGTTACTGCTGTGGCTGGTGAACTACTGCTGGGAGAAAGTTCAGGAACCCTGATTGAACCACTGACAGATCCATGGTCTGAAGAGGTTAAAGAAGAAGAGGAAGAGAAGAAAGCAGGTGAGAAAGAAGTAAGAGCTGATGATGAAGAAAATCATCAATGTGATTGTGCAATGATGGCTGCTGCCAAGGTATCTCCTCAAGTTCTTGAAAAACTGTGTTCTGACAATTGCATTATTGCTTTTGCTAACATCAAAGAGGTAAATGAAAACCTTCGGGATAAAATCTTAACTGATGAAGTCAAATTTGAAAGATCTTTAAAAGAACTTAAAAACAAATTGACTGAAAAGGAAAAAGAGATCAGCAGTCTGAAAGAAGAGCAGAGCATAACCAAAACCCAACTCCAAACTATGGTAGAAAAATACCAAGTTTGCAAAAGGAGTTGGAGTCCACCCAGATCACTTGTGAAAAATGGGTGGAATCATGCAAAGGGTATGAGGTTATGCTTGAAAAACAGATTAAAAGCAATGTGAAATTTGGTGTTGGTTATAGAAAACATGATGATGAAAACACTGCTTTTGAAAAATCTGTTCAAATCACTGATGTAACAACTGAGTTCATCCCCACAAACAAGAATGGCCAAGAAGTGAAAATCACTGAGAAACTTGGTAACAAAATCACACTTGACAGACCAATGGGATCCTCTACTTTTGAGGAGATTGAGAAATACCAGTTTAAACCCACATGGTCTGATGAGTGTGACATTCTTGAAAACTTCAAGCCCATGGACTTTACAACCACTGATGGTGTTAAAGCTCCAAAAGCTAAAGTCATTCCTCTCAAGGACATCCCAATAGAGGTTAAAAACTCTGTTGCAAAGGAGTCCGAAAAGAGAAAGAAGAAAGAAAAGATCAATAACCTGTTTTGTGAATTTTGTGAAAAAAGGAATCATCTAACAAAAGACTGTTTCCATTTAAAAGCATATGATTTAAACAAAACAAGTGTTATTGTTCCTGCTGAAAGCTGCATTGTCTGTGAAAAAACAAACCACAAAACTCAAGCATGTGTGTATCTCAAAAACTTTGATGTGAAAAAGAATGAGTACATTGCTAAAACATCCTTGAGTCCATCAACATCATCTGTCAAATTCACCAAAAACCAACCACTGTTTGTGCCAGTTCAAACAGCTGTCACAAAACAGCTGAACCAAACATCTGTCAAAAGAGATGTTCAGGTTACTGATGCACCCCATGCCAATCAATACAGAAGAGGTAAGGAGAAACAGTCTTACCAAAGGATTCCACACGTTTATGAGACCTACAAAAGGCCCTCTAAACCTAAAGTGAACAGGCATCCTTTTGGGTACCAACGGGTGATTGGTCAAGACCCCCAACAGTGGTTAGCAAGAAACAGTCCTAAAACTGTCCAAACCCCTGACCTAACCACTGTCCATCAATGTGCATCCATCCCAGACACTGTTGAGACCCCATCCAAAGCCTTATTGGCTTTGGAAACCCTAATGAACTAATCCTTTTACTTCATGTGCAGGGAGCTTCTGCCTGCTTAGATAGCCTTCGGTATGTTGATAGTGGAGGCTCCAGGCACATGACTGGATGTAAAGCCCTACTCAAAGATTTCAAAATTCATGGAGGGGGTGATATATCCTTTGGGAATAACAGTAAAGGGAAAGTTCTGGGGTCTGGTACAGTACAGTCTGGCAATGTAAAATTTGAAAATGTCAATCTGATAGACAGTCTGAAATTCAACCTCCTGAGTGTTTCACAAATGAGTGACAAGGGGTATGGGTCATTCTTTCACAAAGGAGTGTTGTAGGATTGTTGGACCAGAAATGGTCAAAAATATTGAAGCAATAATAAAAACTGGTCAAAAAAACTTGTTGCTCAAAGAAGTGGCAATGTTTATGTTGTTGATATGTCAAAAGAGTGTCCAAGAGCTGATGCCTGTCTGTTCTCAGCTGCCTCTAACAAAGAGACAGAACTTTGGCACACAAGACTGGGGCACACAAATCTAAAGACAATCACTGAAATTTCAAAAAATGGTTTGGTAAGAGGCCTACCACAAAAATTGTTTTCATGTCCTGAGCATTGTGTTTCCTGCTTAAAAGGAAAACAACATAAAAGCTCCTTTAAGTCCATTGAAGAGTCCAAAACAACCCAGTGTTTGCAAATGCTGCACATGGATTTGTTTGGCCCAGTTCAAGTCATGAGTCTCAAGAAGAAAAGATATTGTTTGGTTATTGTTGATGACTTCTCTAGGTTTACATGGACTTTCTTTTTATACTCTAAAGATGAGACTGCAGGCATTTTGCAAGACTTTGTGACACAGGTTGAAAAGCAATTTGACATTCCAGTAAAAGTCTTCAGGAGTGACAATGGCACAGAATTCAAAAATAAGGAGTTGGATGCCTTCTGTGTGAAGAAAGGGATTGTAAGGCAGTACAGCATCCCTAGAACACCAGAGCAGAATGAGGTAGTTGAAAGAAAGAACAGAACTTTGATTGAGGCTGCTAGAACCATGCTTGCTGATTCAGGTTTGCCTTTAACTTTTTGGGCAGAGGTAGTATATACTGCTTGCTATGTCCAAAACAGAGTTTTAATAAACCCCAGGCACAAAAAGACTGCTTATGAAATTCTGTATAAAATCAAACCATTGATCTCATACTTCAAGGTATTTGGCTGCCCATGCTTTATTTTGAACTTAAAAGATTCTATTTCAAAATTTGCAGCCAAAATTGATTGTGGTTATCATCTGGGATACTCAACCACTGCCAAGGCCTACAAAGTATTTAATACTCGGACCAAGGCAGTGGAAGAGACCTTGAATGTAAAGTTCAATGAACTTTCATCAATGAAAATACCAGCAAATCCTGCAGATCTGTTTGATCTTGATAAATTCACTTTTGAAAATACTGCTGTCAAGACTAACAGTGCAGGTCCATCAGAGGATTCAACACCAGACTATGGGTATGAAATCATCATTCCTCAAAAGTCTATCAGAATGGGAAGAGCATCAGAAGTTCAAAACAGCTGTCAAAGCTCAACCACTGCTACCTCAACAGTTGTTGACCAAAGTAGCCCATTAAACACTGCCTCCACATCAACAAACACTACTGACAAAAGTCCCCAAACAGTGGATAAAAGTCAGCATGTGTCCACTTCATTACCTCCCATTCCACCACCTTTTGAAGCCACTGCTGGATCATCAAAGTCACCAGCAGTGGTTAGCTCAGATGATACACATCTGCAGCCTTCATCAACAAATGCCATCATTCCATACCAAGGAGATTTAATCTACTTGAGATCTCATCCACCTAATCAAATCATTGGCAACATCAATGAAGGGGTGCTCACAAGAAGCCAAACCCAAAACATTTGTCTTTTTGCTGGTTTTCTATCACTCCATCAGCCAGTCAAGTACCAAGAGGCACTGAAAGACAACAGCTGGGTAGAAGCCATGCAAGAGGAGCTCCAACAGTTTAAAAGACAACAAGTATGGGAGCTTGTACCACTGCCAGAAGAGGTTAGCCCCATCGGCACAAAGTGGGTCTTCAAAAACAAAACTGATGAAAGGGGTATTGTTGTCAAGAATAAAGCCAGACTTGTGGTTCAAGGTTACAGACAGGAAAAGGGGATTGACTATCATGAAACTTTTGCCCCTGTAGCAAGATTAGAAGCTATAAGACTGTTCCTGGCCTTTGCTGTCAACCACAACATGAAGGTGTTTCAAATGGATATCAAAAGTGCTTTCCTCTATGGTACAATTCAAGAAGAGGTGTATGTTTGTCAACCTCCAGGTTTTGAGGATCCATTTTATCCAGATCATGTCTACAGGTTAAACAAAGCCTTGTATGGCCTGAAACAAGCACCTAGGGCCTGGTATGAAACTCTTTCCACCTTTCTACTCTCA
The DNA here is from genome assembly GCA_030545235.1 of Helianthus tuberosus. Classification (NCBI taxonomy): domain Eukaryota; kingdom Viridiplantae; phylum Streptophyta; class Magnoliopsida; order Asterales; family Asteraceae; genus Helianthus; species Helianthus tuberosus. Next base: position 140,344,567 of record CM060406.1, on the reverse strand, counting down.
AATGGTTTCAAAAGAGGTACCATTGATAAAACACTGTTTCTTAAATGGAGAGGGAAGGATTTAATGATTGTCCAAATTTATGTGGATGACATTATTTTTGGAAGCACATGTAATAAAATGTGTGAAGAGTTTAGGGAACTCATGACAACTAAGTTTGAAATAAGTGCAATGGGTGAGCTGCAATGCTTTCTTGGTCTCCAAGTTCAGCAAATGCAAAATGGTACTTTCATTCATCAAAGCAAATATGCAAAAGAACTCTTAAACAAATTTGATATGAATGATTGTAAACCATGCAGCACACCCATGGCAACAAATAAGCTAGTCATGTCTGATGAAAAGGATGAGCTGATTGACCAAACTCTATATAGAAGCATGATTGGGTCTTTGCTGTACCTAACTGCATCTAGGCCAGCCATCATGTTTGCAACATGTGTTTGTGCTAGAAGTCAATCAGCCCCTAGAAAATCCAATCTTATTGCTGTAAAAGGATATTCAGATACATAAAAAGTGCTCCCACACTTGGTATCTGGTATCCAGCTAATGGGAATATCAAGCTTTCAGGATTTTCAGACAGTGACTTTGCTGGATGTAACACAACAAGGAAGTCCACATCAGGAGGGTGCCAGTTTCTAGGAGATTGCTTAGTTTCATGGCAAAGCAAAAAGCAAGCAGTTGTTTCAACATCCACTGCTGAAGCTGAATACATTGCTGCTACAAGCTATACAGCCCAACTCCTGTGGCTTCAAAATCAGTTGCTGGATTTTGGTATCACTGCCTTAAAGACACCACTTATGTTGGATATCCAGGCAGCAGAAAATATCATCAAAAATCCAGTTTCCCATTCAACCACCAAACACATCGACATCAGACATCACTTTGTGAGAGATTGCTATGAAAAAGGTTTGATTTCTCTGAACCACGTTCCAACTAAAGACCAGCTGGCAGATGTGCTCACAAAAGCATTAGATACTGCCACCTTTGAAAGTTTGGTCTCTAGGATTGGCATGCTAAACATGGAATAACAAGCAACATCTTGTTTTTCTATGAATAAAAGCATTAAAATGTTTTCAGAAAATCAAAAATTCATCCTTAAAAATAGCTAAAAATGAAGTTTTCATTAAAATCTTTAAAAGTCTGCCATAACCACTGCTTGTTCAAAAGTCTGCTCTACTTCAAAGTCTGTCCACTGCTGAAAGCCATCCTCTGTCCTCTCATTTCCTTGATAAACTCTGTTGTTCAAAAGCAGTGTCTTATCCACTGATATGCTATCCACTGATAGTGAAAATCATCCACTGCTTCCATTTTACCGTTGTAACCACTGCCTTCATCAGTAACTTTCATAAAAGTACTGTCCTTCATTTCATCAGAGGTTGGCATGTGGACAGTACATAGTGGTCAGACCTTTTGTAACTGCTGCCACGTCAGCCTTCACTTTTTCCTCTATAAAACCCCCACTTCACACCAAAAACAGGGTTTTACTGTCGAATTGGATTCTCAAAAATTCTCTTCTCAAAACAGTTTTTCTTCAAATTCCTCCACAACTTTCTTCGATCATCATCTTCAAAATGACAAAATCGAAGTCATCTGCAAAACCCACTTCCAAATCAACATCCAAACAAGCCTCTCAAAAGGCAACACCCACTGAAATTCCACACAAACCATCTCACAATCTTCTGGGTCTTCTCACAAAACCCAGCACCACAAATATCTTCAACTCCATCATTGATATCATATCTGCATCGAAGTACAAAACTTTGTTAACAGCAGATGCACCAATATACTTGACAACCCAAAGAGAGTTCTGAAAAAATGCAACCCTTGAAAAACAAGGAGACACTGTAATAGCCATCAACTCTTCTCTAAAAGGTAAAGCCGTCAAGATTACATCACAATCCATCTCAGAGGTCTTTCAACTCGACGATCAGGAAGGTAAAATTACTTTTCCCAAAAACGAGTTAAAAATGATTTTCTGGAAAGAGGGTATAATGCTGAAGTGAGAAAGGACACCTTACAAAAAGGCTACTTTCCTTCTGCAACAAGGTTTTTATTTCATACCCTTCTAATGTGTGTTTCAAACAAAACCACTGCTTTTAATGAAATACCATTAAAAATTCAAAATCTGGGATATGCTATTCTTCAAGAAGAAAATTTTAATTATTCCCGGGAAATTTTTAATGATCTGGTTAAAAATGTTGAAACAAAATCATTCTTACTGTTTCCAAGATTTCTAAGCTATTATTTTGAAAAGAAATTCAGTAAGGATGATATTGCTACAATAAACCAAGGTGACTCTTTACAAATGCACAACTTAACTGCTGAAACTTTTACAAGAATGTCAACACCTTGCAAAACACAAGCAGAGGTGCCTGAGCAGAATTTAGCAGCTACCACTGCTCCTCAGGTATCTGCTGCTGAGCCCACTGCTCAAGGTGATCAAAGTAGCAACACAACTGCTTTGAAACCCACACCTAAAATCACCAAAAAGCCACAGAAAAAGAAAAATCAAAAACCCCCCCAAACCCATCAAAAAGGCAACTCTGGAGGATGAGATACCAGAGCAACTGCCTGTGACAAAACAAAAGTCACAAGAAACCACTGCTGCTTCTTCCTCACAGCAGTTGGTACAAATATCTCAACCCATAACCGAAACTCCTCCTGTTTCTTCTCAAAAAGAACAGGTTGTACAAATAGGGACTCCACAATATGATGCTCTGGTAACACTCGTTTCCATCACCCACAGCCCAATGCCCGGGGCAAATTCTCTTTCAACACCAAACATCACATCCACAATTCCCCCACCAACTAAACTTCTGTTGGATGCAATTGATTTGAACCAGGCACTAACCACTCCTTCTCAATCCCCTATCAATGAGAACATGCCTCAACAAATGACTGGGTCTGATGTATCAATCTTTGCTAACCCACCAACACAACCTGAGGAGGTTACACCCCTTGAGTTACATGTAACTCTTGGTGGTAATCCAAGTGAAGCAGCCACTACAAATGTTGAACCCACTGGTTTACATTTGGACAGTGGTTACATAAATAAGACTTCCTTGGAGGCAATTCCTTACATAGCACCTCTGCCAACCACCAGTGGATTTATTTTTACCACTGGCAACATCAAAAGGTTGTCAAGTGTTGAAGGAAGAAGACCCCAGTACCAAGAAAAAGGTGCATCAGTGGTTAATGTTTGGAGTACACTCCCTACCTCAACCATTGATAAAACCACTGCTAGTGGGAAATCAGATGATCCCATTAAATTGGGTGATGGTTTGAAATATTTGGATTTGAAGGAACGCGTTGATAAACTGGATACAACTGTTGCAGATACCAAAAACATGCTACAACAGTTGTTAACAGTACGAAAGATGCAATCCACTGTTGTTCCACCTCAAGCACCTGCTCCATCACAAGCATCTGCTGCAAATGAGCTCTGGACTCTATTTCAACCTTTTCTCCAACAACAAAAACAAATGGCTGATCAGCAACATGAAATACATGTACAAAAGCTGAGAAACATAATGGAGTCTAGGTTCAAGAACACACAAGAAGACATCAAGGCACTCAAGGCCCACATCTTACAAACCACTGGCACTGCTCCTCTAACAGTTCTTTTCATTGATCAACTTCCCCCAGATAATGCCAAAAAGGGGGAGAAAATTCAGGAGTGGAAGAAGAAAGGAATAGATGATGGTCTTTACATTGAACCAGAAAGGGATGCTATGACCAGAAAATTCCTTTGCCAGATGGTAGCAAAAAGGTTGATGTTACCCAAGAAGCACTTGATGAAGGAGTAGCAAGTGTAAAAAGGGATAGAGCGGCAAAGGATATTTCAAGGTGGAAAGAGGAGAAAAGAGCTTACATGGAGCTGAATGCGCAGGGTTGTTCTGGGCTAAAGGATGTTCAAAATCCTGTGCCAAAAAGAAAACCCATGTCCATCCCATCCAGAATTCCAAAGCATATTCCAAAACCACCATCCAAAAGCCATCAGCATCAAACCTCCACCCAAACAGCTGTTGTAACTCCTGCTGTATCAACTACTGCTGGTACTTCAGAGGTCTCAACATCTGTTATCACTTCAACACACACCACAACCACTGCTTTACCACCACCATCATCACCACCAAAAACAACCTCACCGCCATCGCCTCCAGCCAAAAAGCAGAAGACAACAGATGTTACAACATCTGCTGTAATGACAACAGTGGTTTAAACACCAGTTGTTTCAACAGCTGTTAGTCAATCACAAATCACTGCCACTCAAACTACCACCACCGTTCCACCCAAAGCATCATCAGTCCCTCCTCAAACAAAAAGGAGAAGGCTAATCCTAAAAGATGATGACACATCTCCACCACCAACATCTTCAAAATCTCTGTCACTTGTCACAATTCCAAAACCTATGCCTTTCTCTTCAGCTCAAATTCTAAAGCCATTACCTCATGCTGGTGTCTCATTTCCTCTGGAACACATTGCAGTTAGGGAAGAAATCAAATCCTTCTACTATGAGGATGACCCAGCTAAAAGGAGTTTGCCATCAGTTGAAGGATATCCCAGGCCTAACAATATTGAAGAATATTTGAAACTCAAGGCCAAGCAAGCAGAGGATATCTCAATCAAAAATAAACAAGGGAAATCTGATAGAGAATTTCAGCAAAACTATCAGTTTCTACTCACACAGGTCAGAGCTATGGAGCAATTTGCCAAAAATGTATGTCAGCAAATCTCAGAAAGGGCAGATGAGTCCTTGAGAAAAGACTACATTGAGAACATCATGACCTACAAGAAATACAAGGGGGAGAAACACATGTACAAAAACTGGACCATTCCTGAGCTTGAAAAAGAGGCAACCAGGATTCAAGAAATGATCAAAAATAAGGTCAAGCAGACTCCTCCTGAAAAATTCAAACAGGTTGAAGCTGATAAGGTCTTAGAGTTGAAGATAATGAAAGAGGAGCTGATTGCAGCTGATTATGGGTCAAAGAATTCTGTGACAAAGTGGGGAGAAGATAGGGTCAGGGCTACCTACAAAAAGTTGGAGGAACTTAGAAAGAAAGATCCAACGGTTCCAAAAAGGCCTGACTACTCCAAAGCAGAGGTCTCAAAAAGACCACCAAAGCTGCAAGTCAAAAGAACTACTGCTCCAGCTGGTGCTGCCATCTACAAAAGAAGGAGTCAAAACCAGTTAGGTGCTGAAACAGTTTAAGATCTAAATGCTGGAAATGCCATTGTAAAAGAGGGCATTAGATTAATGATGAAAGAAGATCCTGAATTGGAACAATCTGCAAGTACTGCTCAGTCAGTCATGAATAGGCCAGCATCCCCAAACACCTCTTCAAATAAAAATCTCCCAAGAAACCCACCAGGCTCAAAAGTACTAAAGTGGGAAACTGACAAACAGACCCATGTACTGACTATGTTCAGGTCTGATGGAGAAGTGAAGAAAATATCAAGGGAACAAGCACTTGGCCTAAGTCTTGAAGATTTGCAGGATCTCCTTGATCTTCCACTTAGCAGGGATGATGATAACACAGATGCCTTAACCTTTGAACTACAACTTAAAGGGCAAATAAGGGAACAGCTGATGAGGCAATAAAGTTCCACAATAATGAAGAGTTTTGGCATTATCTGTTCCAGGGGGAGATTGTTGGGATTGAACCCTACCAGAGGAATAGATAATTAAAGCCAAAACTGGATCAGAGCAGTGGATCCAGAATAAGCAGATGTTACATACAAGTCTCTCCCCTTGATAGTGATTTCAACATCTGCTGACCTCCTATCTACTGATCGTGCAAACTGCTGACTTACAGACTGCTGATCAAGTAAAGGCCTGATGAAAGACTAAAGCTCTGCTGTTCAATCTACTGCCTTGAGTCAAGCACTGTTGATCCGGACAAGTACTGCTGGGTTCACAGCAGTGGAGGGATGCAGCAGTTGTTTATTCTGTCTTTATGTAATGTAATGTAATAAGCAGTAGTTAGCATAGCAGTGTTTGTATTGATCAGAGGTTAGAGTTTGTTAGGAGGTTAGATGTCACTTTCATGGTGACGTCAGCTTAGATGCTCAGTAGTTTGCTAGTGCCTATAAATAGAACAGTGCTCTGTACTGTTCTATTAGCTCTTTGCAAAATCGTCTTCTCTGCACGAACAAACGCTGAGCTCTGGCTGAGGGGGAGTTTGTATTAAGCATTGCATTGTAATCGTTGTTGAAATTAAATTCAATCTTTCGGTTCTTTGTGAAAAGTGTTTAATCAAAGCAATACTCTCGTTTGATTGTATGCAAAGTTTGTTTCCATCTTAATTCCGATGCACAACTCATCCATCTTCATTCTAATTCAAACGAAAAATACAATCAAAACCAAACTCAGATCCAACAAAATCGTCCTCCGATACTTTGTATTTTTGTGACAAAACCCATGGCGAAGTTTATATTCGAAACACAAGTTGTAAAATATATTTGTAACATTTGTTAGAAAAATATTTTCTAAGTGTTGGAATTTTAGAAAATTTCGCCAGAGTTTCCTTTGTAAACGGAGATGTCCATGCTTATTAGCATATCATTTTCTTTTCAAAAATTCATTTAATCAATCAACAACAAATTATTAAACAACATTACACTAACCAAGTGCAAAAACAATGCACTTTACATAATAACATGAACTTGGTTTTTCGTAAAAACGCGTAGTAACTTAGTGGGGGGGGTTTAGTGGGTTTAGTTACCCTCCGAAGTGTGTTTACTTTTGTTAAAACCTTATTCTTAAAGATTTTAAGTCTTTACAACTTGTAAACTAGTTTTGCAAAAATGTGTGTTTATTGGATCTTCTTACTTTTAAAAGTATTTCCGCACTTGTCTTGTTACTAAAAATAGTGTATGTTTAATAAAAATCATAATCTTTCAAAAACCATCTTTTTAAACTTAGTTTCCTTGGAAAATCATTCACAAGTCTTGGATTCACAAGATTCCTAGTTCACTTTGTTTGTTATTTTACAAAAAAACATTTTTTTTCTTTCAAGTCCATGTTTAGTCTAAAAGATGATTAGTTCTTGTAACACATAACCACCTCTCATCTTGTTAGACCATGTTTTTAATCATGATCTAACAAGTTTACTATGATGATCATTCATCATATCACCAAGAAATCATCAAATACTCATCACATATTCAAAACAACTTCATACTTAACATTACTTCTTCGTTTTAACAATATTTCATCATCAAGTTAGCTTTATGTTCAAGACTTTTGCTTATGATCTTTTAGTGTTCTTGAGATATCATCTTAATATAACTATTAACCACCATAACATGGAATAAATAAGGATTCAAGAGACTTACTACTAGCTTTTAAGCTAGGGGAGATCAAGAGAAGAAATGAGGTGGTTAATAGCAAACGGAGAAGGTCCTCGACGATCCGAAAGCTCCTAGCTCCTTTGTATTACCCTTAACACCTTTGTATGCAAGTAAAATGGATGAAGATGAACAAATGATGATGATGATGGGGTGGTTTGGGTTCGGCCGAAGCTAAGAGAGGGAAGAGAAAAAGAGTTTGGTGTTGTGTTGTGAGAAATATGTAAGTATGGTTATCTAGTGGGTTTTTATCAGTGAACTCCAACATCTCATAAACCTTTGGTTCTTATGTCTTCTAAAGTACTTAAGAAATCCTTTAAACAATTAGAAGAAAATCAAGGGGGGTGTCCTACTTCCATAACCGGTTTGGGGGGGGGGGGGGGTTGGTTTAGTTGATTTGCAATAGTAAGTTAGTCTAGTTTAGTTAGAAGTTAAGTGATTTAGTTAAAGGTTTAGGTGTTGTGTAGTAATATAGCGTGTTATGATGTTCGGGAACCATAACTAGTTCAGAAAAATAAAAACAATGTTTCTAGCATTATTTTGGTGTTCCGGGTAATGACCGGTTGTTCGGTTTGATACCGTTGCGTTAAAGTGCTAAGTTACGTCGTAAAGTGTCCTTTATGTAACTTTTAGTGACCCTTTTAATTCCCGACACTTAGGAAAGCATACAGGACCATTTTGCCATATTTTTGCCAATGACTAGCATGTTTAAATGCTGAATTTTGTTAATAAATGCAGAATTCTGCACTTAGAGTGGGTTTTAGGCACTTTCCGGCACCTAAGCTATCACCTAGTGACGCAGTCTTATGGTCCTTACTTCCCTACACTCCATACAAGTGTAGTACCTTGTTCCTGGCTCATACTGGGCCTCAATATATAGTCTGTCTTTGTGCTGGCATTGTCAGCATGTTTCTGAGTTATCCGCTCACTGTGCTCACTGTGATTTGTGCATCAAGTTTGTCACTAAAGTTTGTGTGTAATAAATGGAGTGACAGTATGAAATGTGATGCATATGTATGTATGA